>VZTI01000267.1:67003-87236 GCA_013397865.1 Struthidea cinerea
GGTGGGAGCATTTCCCATGAAATTCCAGAGGCATCCCAGCCCTCCCACAGCTCCACCCCATCAGGCAAACCCTTACCTTCATCATTCTGGGCCAGAGCCCGTGCCAGGACAGCAGCGAGTGCCGTCCCCACAGTGAACCATTTCCAGAGACAAAGCTGCTGGACCATTTTCCGTCAAACTTCACTCAAGGCAGAGCTGGAAAAGAGAGATTTAATACATTTATTACTCAACCTGCACAAAGCTGAGCCGCTGCAAACAATTTCACAGGTACCTACATTGGGGATATGCAGCCTCTGAGAGCATGGCATTGTTTCAGCCATGAAAATAAATAAAATAAAATAAAAGAAGGAGAACCCCACTAGCATCAATCAAGATGTGTGTACTCGTTATCTCAAGAACTGTGCATGCACAGCCCTCCAAGTCAAGAAAAATGCAAGGTTCTGGCTTAAATCAGGACTGATTTCCATAATTTCCCTGCAATAAAGTATTTATGTTCTCCTTCCTGCTTTCGAGCACTTTGGAGAAGCAACTGTAGCAGAGAAATCGCACTGATTAAAACGAGGGTTCACTGCAAAAGGCGGGAGGGACCCAGGATTCAGAGGCACTGCCCAGGAAAGATGGGGGTGATCCCTGAGGATGGCATTCTTTAAGGACACAGGCTGTTGGGTTGTGGCCAGGAAAATGGGAAAAACACCACCACCAGCTCAAAAAAAACCCCACAACCAACAAAGTAAAATTAAAAACTAAAACAACAACAACAAAAAAAACCCAAACAAACCCAAAAAAACCCAAAATCACAAACAAACAAAAAACCCAAGAAAAACAAAACCCCAAAATGAAACAAAAATCCACAACCTTCTCCCTTCCCTCCCCCAAACCCCTAAAACAAACAAAAAACACCCAAAGAAGCAAAAAAAAAAACCCCACCAAAATCCCAAGACGGGTCAGGCTCAACTCCAGAGCATATTTGGAGCGTGGGACATTAGAAAGTTACCAAAAGCTCTGGTTCATGGTTCCAATGAAAAGAATTAGCACAGTTCTGCAGCCCAGAACTCAATTATTTAAAAACATTCCTTCAAATTTACAAAGATTGGGATAAATACAGTGACAGGCACACGGAATGAAGAAAGACTTTCAGCAATATAAACCAAATTCTTGTGTTAAATAAATAGCTGCATTTATTAAAAATCAAACCATCTTGCAAAACAATCGTTTGGAGTCGGAGTTTTGGAGGAAAACCTGGGTTTTTTCCCCACAGGATGAGGAAAGCAAGCAGGGAAATGTAATAAACCAGACTGGGTGGCCCATATTCACTCAAGTATTTAAAGTTCCTATGTGGCTGACCATATATATCACATATAAATATATTTAGTTTGCTTCCACAACAGCTCACATGGGTGGGAGCTCCAGACCACCGGAGGTTTTTCCCAAATTTAATGATTCTCTCCTGTGATTTCTGAGGCTCCCTCACAGCCAGCACAGCTCCTTTTCCCTTTGTAAAAGCCATGGGTTGCAGGTGACTTTATCGGGATTTTAATACCAACATTCCGGAAAAAGAAAGGGCAGCAGCAAAACCATTTCAAATTCTACACTGCACACGTTGCTGCTCCGCTTCTCATCCGGGGGTTAAGGATGGAGAGAGGCTTTTCCAAGCTCCATCTGTGCTCAGGTTGGACTCTTCCCACCCTGTGCAGCAGCGGGGGGGTCAGTGCAGGCTGCACCAGGAAGAACTTTAATATTGGCCATCAAACAAGCAAAGCACCAGCACAGATCTCCTGGGGCTGCTCATTCCCGTTCCAGACCAACGTTTGTCTTGGCAGAGCAGCTCCAGGTCACAGAACACAGGAATTCAAGCCATACAAAGCACCCTCCTTCTCTCTCCTCCTTCTCTTCCCTTGCCCTTGTACAGCTGTTTCTGTCCAAATTCCAGCAGGGAATTGTGGAGTCGCAGAATTCTTAAGGTTGGGAAAGACCATGAAGGTCATTAAATCCAACCGTCAACCAGCACCAGCATGGTCACTGCAGCACTGACACATGGGCAAGGACCTTGCTCATCAGACGGAGAAAGGCAAAGCCGTTCATTGCACAGTCAGAATTCCCTAAATCCCAGCACCCAACAGGATATCACATCCTATAAACAGGAAAGATGTTCCCCACAGTGTCCCCCAATCACCTGGGGCATTGCACAGATTTTACCTAGGATGGTAACAGGCAAACAATGCCCTATAAGGCCCCAAACTGCAATGAACACTTCTCACAGGCCCAGTCTGGCCATAAACACACAATCCTCTCTCAGTCCGTCCCCGGTGACCTGGATGCACTCCCAGGGTCACCTCCGGGCCCAGGACAGAGCCCCTCTCTCTGATCCTCAGGGCCTGTCTCTCTTCCAGCACATAGTGCACCCCAACAGTCACCACTACCCCATGTCCTCATGTGCCACATCCACACGTGTCTTGAAGGCTTCTGAGGATGGAGACCCCACCCCTGCCCTGGGCAGCCCCTTCCAGTGCTTTACAACCCTTCCCATGAAGAACTTTTCCCTAATATCCGACTTGTCGCTGTCACGTCCGAGGCGCATAAATAAAACGCCACAGAGTCCAGGCTCATGAACAAGTGGAAGCGCTTTAATAATTTTCTGACTCCTATATAGGATAGATGGCAAAAAGTGTGTTGAGTGGCAATAGGTAATTGGTTCCTCGGCCATCCACCCCTTGAGAGGATTGGCCAAGTCCTAAGATACCTATTCCAAAATATTTTCGAAGTCAAAGCCATAACAATCTTGCAAAACAGCCTGCGGGTGCAAGAAGTTTATGGAACTGTGACCTTGTTTAAAATAGTTTACATGGGAAAGACAGTCTGCTCACAGAATATTGAGAAAAGGCTGAGGAATTTCTCTGCTTCTAACTTTTAACATCTATACCGACTTAAACCTCCCCCAGCACAACGTGAGGCCGTTTCCTCTCATCCTCTCACCTGGTCCCTGGGAGAAGAGACGCAGCTCCCCTCTCCTCACTATCAGCTCCTTTCGGGGAATTGTGGGGAACAACCTCAGACAGGAGAGAGGGCAACCCCAACAGCTCAAATGGGAATTTGTGGCAAAACGGGAAGTTAGAGACAGCTCAAAGGAGAATTCCAGCCTCTTCCCAAAGGAACAATTATTCCCATGTGCAAGGAGACCAGAATTGCTCAAAAGGGCATTTTTCCCTCACTTCTGCTTCCTAAAGTGCTCATTTGATTACCACCATCCAAACTTCCACTTGGCTCATTCCAAAGTCATTCTGGAATTTGCAACAGCACCTTCAAAAAACCCCCCCAAATGACTTTTGCTGTGCTATATTCCTGCTGACTACTTGGAAATCAAGGCTGTCTCCACGTTACCCAAACGGATTCCAATTCATCATCATTATCAAACCTCCTGGGAGTTCTGGGGCTGGGAACTTCTCAGTATTTCACCACTATCTCCTCTCCTGTTAACAAAAGTTCCTGAACGAACTGGGCTCAGCAGCTTTTGCACTTGAGGCAGTGTTATTCCATTAGGTGGCATTTGCTTCCAGCCTTTTACACCTCAAATCCCAGAAAACAGAAGTTCAGGAGACTCTTGGTGTCTTCGGGTCAATCTACGGAAAATCCCATCCAAATACAGAGTTTAGGTTTTACCAGACCTAAAAAGAAGAGCTCTCACCCAACTTCACCGGCCGCTGGTATTTGCTTTTACAGCCTTGAGAAACAAAATAAATCCAGCTCTCCAATCACGATGTTCTATTTTAGAAAGTTATTCAGAGCTCAGCTGACACCCTTGAGTGGAGTCTGCTCCTGAGAGATTTTTAGGACGGAATCTTGACAGATTTATTTTTGATTTTGATGAAATGTCAAGTTAAACCACAAGGATAGCAACGCTGCTGCTCCCAGAATAAGCAGCTCTCTATGCAACTGGAATACAACAAAAGAAAAATCCTGGTTTTTCCTTCCATTGGTACCAGCAAAAAAAACTCCAACTAAGACAAAACAAACCCCAAAAAACCCCCCAAAACACGAGAACAACAAAAAGCAAACAAACAAAAAAACCTCCTGAAAAAACAAAAACCACAGAAAACAACAACAAAACCCAAAAGAAAAACAACAAAAAAAAAAAAAAAACCCAAAAACCAACCAAACAAAAAACCAACCAACAGAAAAACAACCAAACAAATAAAACCCCCAAAAAGCCAGGAGTATAAAGTCCAGGAAATGAGAATATCAAGTTCAAATGATTCTGCTAACTCGGAAACAGCTCAGAACAAATCACAATTCACCACAAAGTGCCAAAAGGTTGACAGCCTGTAAGAAATAAGGTTGAACTCCAGACAGGGCAAGGAACAACTGTGAATTGATGAGAGAAGGAAGATCTGTAAAGTAAAAACATACAAAATGTCTGCAAGACTCAGTATTTTCCTGCAAAATATTGATTTTAAATTTTAAGAGAGGATAAATGTAAATTTAAAAAAAATATATGAGTTATGACATCCAAGCACTTGGAATATATTTAGAGGGACAATAATATGCCAGTAACTTCCAATAATTATTTACTTTTAGATCAGCTGTTATTACAGGACGTAAAATTTTGCATTCATTAGAAGCTGAAGGGGGAGAACACAGCCTTAGTCAGAATAAATAACTATTCTCTGGGCACCTGTGCCAGGGCCTGCCCACCCTCCCAGCCAGGAATTCCTTCCCGATATCCCATCCATCCCTGCCCTCTGGCACTGGGAAGCCATTCCCTGTGTCCTGTCCCTCCATCCCTTGTCCCCAGTCCCTCTCCAGCTCTCCTGGAGCCCCTTTAGGCCCTGCAAGGGGCTCTGAGCTCTCCCTGGAGCCTAAATTTTGGGCCAGGTTTGCCACAAGCCAGAGCCATTGGCTCCCTCACACCAGAACTGCCCCATCCACACCCAATTCCATGGGAAACACGGACTACGGAAGTGCCCACACCACCCAAACTGCCGCCAGCAACAACAGCTCTGAGTGTTCTCCACGAGCAGCAAATCTGAGAACAACTTGGAGGCAAACCCTTTGCACTTCCTGCTCCTGCCGTGGGTTTGAAGCCCTGGCAGACTGAAACAGCAATCCCTAAGTGAGCATTATTAATTCATTAGACACGTAAACAAATATTTGCTATTTATTTGCCAAAAACAATGGCTCCTGAGGAACTGCTGTGGCGGGGTGAGTAACTCAGCATTTAAAAAGGGATTAAATCCCCATTTACATCTGTGCTACTGTTATTTACACAGCCAGCCTGAACTCCTTCAAGCAGCAGGAGTGACACGTTTTGCTTAGCGGGGATGCGCTTTGCACCCTACAGCTGTGCTAAATCTTTCAAAGTATTTATTTTTTTAAAGGTTGATGCAACTGAAGTGCTTTAACACAGCAAAAAATTAGAATGGACTGGTTTTTTATTAGGTTCATCACTATTACTGATAGCTGAACTCTCTTAAAGACTGTAGACATAAAATAGGGATATAAAATGCTTATTCTATGCTTGTCCTGGAGAGCTGGTGCCATAATAAATCAGAAATGCCAGTAAAACAGTGGGGAAAAAGCCTCTTACAGAAGCCAAAAAGGAGGTGAACTTGCTTTAGAGCCTGCCAGTGTTCCTGGCTTGGTTAAAGCTACAGTTCATTACAAACTCTGAGTCCCAGATGTTTGATTTTTTGTCACCCAAACAACTCTTGTTGTTGAAGTGCCAGCAGGAGGTGAAAAGCCTCTGAAAGATTATTGAACCACAGAACAGACACACACCACAGAACCCCAGACTCTGTTCTGCCCCACAATGCTGTTCAACACTCAAGTCACCTCAGCCGGTATGGAATTCATACCCATTAATTCCATGGAATATCTCAGTGGGGTTACTTCTGATTAGCAGGTCCTGAGCCCCTCTCACTGCGGGTGCATATCCAGAGCACACCTGCTGGAAGACACCCTCACCTGAGGCTTAACCACAAAACCAAACCCTAATTCCAGCTCAGGAGCTCAGGGATCACCTCTGGTAGCTTGGAGCATCCTGGAAAGATGAATCTCACCCCACAATCTCCATCCCATGCCCAGGCTCTGAGCCCATCACACTGGTGGGGCACATCTGCTGGAAAGCACCCTCACCTAGGGCTTAACCAGAAAAATAACTCCAGCAATTCCGGCTCAGGAGCTCAGCGATCACCTCTGGCAGTTTGGGACATCCTGGAAGTGTGAAGATCAGCTCACAACCTCCCTCCCATGCCCAGACCCTGAGCCCCTCTCACTGGTGGGGCACGTCCAGAGCACATCAGCCAGGCTGGAGAACAGCCTCAGGTGGGGCTTAACCACAAAACCAAACCCTAATTCCAGCTCAGGAGCTCAGGGATCACCTCTGGTAGCTCAGAACATCCTGGAAGGCTGAAGATCAGCCCACAGCCTCCCTCCCATGCCCAGTCCCTGATCCCATCTCACAGCCTCTCCATCCAGGAGAAAAGCCAGGGAAGGAAGACTTCACCTTCGAGTTCTGGCTCTGATTCAGCTTCAAGTGTGACTAACTCTGTTTGCTGAAGTCAAATATCTGCTTAAATGCTTTCCTGAAGAATTATTCAAGCATAAGCAAATATTTGTCTGTGCTGGTGCTACAGTGAATAATTCAGAGTGCAAATCCAGCCCTTTCTCCAGCTCTGGGCCTTCCAAAAATCCAAACACTACTCCAGGTTTTATTTCCCTGACACTTCATGAGCAATTAACGCACGAGTATTTCAGCCTATGGACTCTTGGATTTGTTCAATCCTATTAAAGTGCTCTCATGTTCCAAGACTGGCACAGCTGAGTTGGAGTTTATCACTCTCCTCTCCTTGGATAAAACCTTTCAGGAACGTGAAGATTTTTAAGATCAAATTTCAAGATCAAACCTGCTCCCCCCTCAATTCCCTTTTCCCAGCTGCTGGATCTGTTTCCACATAAATGGACACATTAAAAAAGAGGAACACTGATGCTGCATCCTGTCCCTTGTCCTCGTGTTATCAAGCTCTTGAGTTTTTAGCCTTATTTGGAGGCAGCATTTTTAGAAAGCAAAGACACCAGAACAAGAAAAAAAAATGGTGACAATTTATATGAGGATCTGAAGTAAAATTTCACCTGCAGCTTGAAATTCCTCAGCATTTTCTCTGCAACTGCATTCAAATAATTCATCTTCAAATATTCCTGCTTGCCCACATTCTTCTAAGGACTACTGGCTTTATTCCTTTCCTTGCCCCTCTCTTCAAGCCCCACTCTTCTGTGCCTTGCTTGCAGAAAGGACTCTCTAGGAGTCGAGGAGATGCCACTGCAAAGCCAAAGTCAAGCCTCGGTAACAGAGCTCAAAAAAGTCACTTCAAACTTCAGTGAGAACACCACAGCTGCCCCCGGGCCTGGCTGGGAAGGATGCAATGGAAAAGTTAATTAACAAGTTGTTTTTACTTCAGTGCAGAAATCCCTAAGTTTATCTCAATATTTTGCACCCCCAAACCTGCTGCTCTCCTACATTCCATCAGTTATAAAGTTCTTTATTTTCCACCTCTATGTACCAGTGGTAGCCAGAGAATGCCAGAAAGGTTTGGCTTGGAAGGGATCTTAAACCTCACCTCGCTCCAACCCCTGCCGTGGGCAGGGACACCTCCCAGACACCCCAAGGGTACTTTTTCCACCCTCCTGCCAGCAGAACTTCCTATAAATGATGATTTAAAGGATTAAAACGATTTAATGCTGCTGATTCCCACTGAACAAAGAAGGTGGATAAGTAGATGGGAAGTTTGCACAGAGAAAACTCAACTCACAAAACTGGAAAAAAGCTTTATGGGATAACTGAGGGAGAGAGAAGCACTTTTGTTTCCTGCTTCCATCACTAGCGGTGATTTATTTCCTGTCTTTTTAACAGGCAATGCAGCTACTGGATGGATGAACAGGATTGCAGCTCTTCAGCATTCACTCCTGCCCACAAACCCCATTTTCCCACACATCCAGAATTTATTTATCCTTGTTTCCCACTCCTCTGTGTGGACTTCACCTATAAAATACTGTTTTCACAGGAGGTTTTGAGTCACAAAAGACGTTGCGTGGCTGGGACACCGTTCATTTGAAACTCCTGCTGTGCAGATGGTGCCTCCAGAAAGAGGAGAGAGCAAAGATATCCTAAACCTGACATCAGAGCCAGGAGACTTCAGCTGAAAATTAACATTAAGATAAAAAGATTAAATCCAATCCAACCCCTATTAGGCAGGAGTGGCTCAGCGAGTTCTTCAATAACCTTTGTCTTCCCAAAATACGCACACGGAGCTAAAGTTACTCATTAAAGCCTTAATAATGAAAATATAATGCGACATCAAAGTCCAAGAATCAGTTTCATTGCTTTTACTGCACAACAGGTATTGGATTCCATCCCAAAAACCTCTCCATTTCTCCCTTGCCAGAGCAGTTTCTCTCTGAGGATCCTTCCCTGGGATTACACCAACAAGTAAAATCTCTCTGACACCAGGAGATGTTTTGTCAGGAGCCCCTCCGAATGCTCCTTGCAGGACACCAGGACCCATCTCCACATCTTATGGCTGAAAACCTGACTGGTATTACAAAAATGGAAACTTCCCAAACTAAATCGGGGCAACGAACACGCCCCAGATTAATTCAGTTTAAGTCAATTTAAGTGGATTCCTTTCATTGGAGAAAATGACATTTTCTCCCATAGAATTTCTGTGCTGTCTCTTCCCTTCTCTGAGAGGATTTTTATTTCAATTTCTGTAAAAATAAATACGCTAAACTTGTCGCTTTTCTAGAAAACGAGCCTTTCTACCTGCCTGTAGTCGCTACACCAGGAGTAGTGTTAAATACACCCCGGAGCAGTGGCAGGAGCTGTGTTTGAGTGGCTCAGCTCATGACATGTCAGAATTGACACCTGCACTCCCCCTGAGCAGAGATTTCATCCAGCCGCTCCCAAAACCAGCTGAAGATTGTGGTTCTGGATATCACCGGGCCGGAAGTTAGGCCTGGCTTTGGAAGTTAAGCCAGATGCCAAATAGTAAGGCTGGTTACGCCAGAGAGCTGCCACGGATCTACAGCAGGATTCAAAGGAACAAGTTCACATCCCATTATTGTACAGGAGCCAGCCTGCCTTGGGACACTCCCAAAAAAATCCCAAATATTCCTTCTGCCACCAGTGCCCACCTGCTGTTAACCCCCAGCAATCCAGGGACGCTCCCCTCGTGACTTTTACCCTCCAGGGACCAGGCTCCTCAGCAGAGCCCATCGGAAATTAAACCGTTCCACAGGAATTCAGCTTTCTCTTCTAGAAAAGAGCAGGAAACCAGAAGTTTCATCTTTATCAGGTCCTCGGTACATTATCAGTGACCACATTCTGCACTGAAGTCACAGATTATTTATTGAACCCCTGAGCCATGTGCACAAGGGGCCTTCAACACAAACAGCCTCAGATACCCAGCCTGCTACATTCAGACCCCTCTCACACCTCACCAGTTTTCTTGGGAAGCCTCCTCAGCCTGGACAGCTGGATTGGAGTCTCTTAATGGAGCCCCCCAGGCCAGTTTTTAATGTTTTAAGCACATGCCTGCTGTTCAGCACCTCCTTTCTGCCTCTGCTCCTTAAGGCTGACCGTCATTTTCCTCCTGCTCCCATCCAACAGCACCCCAGACCCCAAAGGGGTCCCGCCTTCCCCCATCTCCTCCTCCCCTCTCAGTTCTTCACATCAAACCCACGTGTCCCCATCATTCCTGAACAGCCTCTCCCAACCCTCCCGTGCCCCTCTGCTCTCTAAGCCTTCCCAGATCTGACATCACACCTCTCAAGCACTCTCTCCCTCCTCTGCTCCATGATTTTCCTTCCCAGTATTTTTGGGGAATCTTACCCTTAAAAATCCCTCTTGTCTCTTCTTAATAGGCACTGAACGTAATTGAGGTGATTACATGTTTTGATTATGCTTGGATTGATTTCTGAGCTTGTTGGCCGGGAGGGAAAGGAGGCAGTGAAGTCTTTACTCACGTTCTTGACATTTTTACAAGGCTTCAACAAAGCTGGAATCACTTCCCTCTCTTCATTGCCCCAGAGCAGCCGTGGCTGCCCCTGCATCCCTGGCAGTGCCCAAGGCCAGGTTGCACACTGGGGCTTGGAGCAGCCTGGGACAGTGGAAGGTGTCCCTGCCCGTGGCAGGGGGTGGGATAAGATGGGCTTTAATCAACCCAAACCATTCTATGATTCCATGATTTATCCATCTCCATTTAACTGCTCCACCTTCCGAATCTCCTCATCCCTCCAGCTGCTCTTCAGCCCTCTGGCAATCGCACAAATCCATCTCCTGAACCTCTGCTTCTCCAGATACCCTCACACCTCAGTGCTGCATCATCAATCCCCCACAACTCAGCATTCCACTTCCTGCATTCCTGCTTTCCTTAAAACACAGAACACCCAGCGCTCTCATCCACCCAGCTTGGCTATTCCAAGGCGCTTGGCCTCCACATCTCCCAAGCAAATCCTTCTCTTCCACCCTTCCAGACTCTCCGAAGTGCTTCTCCCACTGCTGAATGCAGGGATGGATGTGGCATTTCCAGCCTTTTTTGTTCTGCTGGATGCGCGGGTGATTCACACGCTCAGAGCCGGGGGGATCTGGGCTGTGCCCACGTGCTGGGACACCCGGATGGGCACCGGGCACACACCCAGGGACAGCTGGCACCGAGCGCCTACCAGAGCTGCTGGGGACGGGTTTAAACACCCACATGCGGGTTTTGATCTGCTCAAGCATCTCCTTGGTCAAATATCCAGCAAGAAATGGCTTCTGAGGAACACAAGAGAGAGAAAGGTGGGATCTTACAATTCATTGTGGAGACAGGAAAACAACAGAGATGAATCTGGGAGAAGTGCAAGCACAGGGATTTTCAGATGGTTCCTGGCTGCCACAGGGAACTGCTTCCAGGCTGGAGACAGGCAACAGCTGCCAGGGATTACTGGTGTAGAAATGGTTGGGGTTGGCAGGGACCTTGGAGATCCTCTCATCCATCCCCCCACCCATGGGCAGGGACAAGTGCTCCTTCCTGCTCAGGCCCTGCTGAGCTGAGCCAACTCAGCCCACAAAATTCCCCTCTTGTTCAGCTCAGTCCTGAGTGTGAATCCCAGACTGGTTTGGGTTGGAAGGGACACCAAGGCCCATCCAGTCCCACCCCTGCCATGGGCAGGGACACCTTCCACTGTCCCAGGCTGCTCCAAGCCCCAGTGTCCAACCTGGCCTGGGACACTGCCAGGGATCCAGGGGCAGCCACAGCTGCTCTGGGCACCCTGTGCCAGGGCCTGCCCACCCTCACCAGGATGAATTTCTTCCCAGTATCTCACCTAAATTTCCCCTCTGGCACTGGGAAGCCATTCCCCCTTGTCCTAGCACTCCAGGCCCTTGTTCACAATCTCTCTCCATCTTTCCTGTAGCTCTTTCAGGTCCTGGAAGGCCACAGTTTGGTCACCCCAAAGCTTCTCTTCTCCAGGTGAGCACCCCCAGCTCTCCCAGCCTTTCCTCCCAGCAGAGCTGCTCCATCCCTCTGATCATCCTGGAGCCTCCTCTGGGCTCTCTCCAGCAGCTCCAGGCCCTCCCTGTGCTGGGCCCCAGGGCTGGGGCAGCTCTGCAGGTGGGGTCTCAGCTGAGCAATCCCCCCACTCCCCTGCTGCCCACGCTGGGGGCTCAGCCCAGGATTGGGTTAAGAAACAGGGAAATCCAGGGAAATCCAGGGAAATCCAGGGAAATCCAGGGAAATCCAGGGAAATGCACTGCACCTCACCCCAGCGTTGTGCAACAGAGATAATTCCACGTCATCACCAGCAAATCTGAGGTGGAGGGAACAGCCATGAGGGAAGTGATGCACAACAAGAACCTCAATCCCACACTCTGAATGACTCCAGCACATTTCCTGAGAGTGAATGCAGCACATCTCTTGGAATGTGCAGCAATGACACATGGGCAAGGACCTTGCTCATCAGATGGAAAATGCAAAGCCGTTCATTGCGCAGTCAGAATTCCCTAAATCCCAGCACCCAACAGGATATCACATCCTATAAACAGGAAAGATGTTCCCCACAGTGTCCCCCAATCACCTGGGGCATTGCACAGATTTCACCTATGATGGTAACAGGCAAACAATGCCCTATAAGGCCACAAACTGCAATTAACTCTTCTCCCAGGCCCAGTCTGTCCATAAACACCCAATCCTCTCTCAGTCCGTCCCCGGTGACCTGGATGCACTCCCAGGGTCACCTCTGGGCCCAGGACAGAGGCCCTCTCTCTGATCCTCAGGGCCTGTCTCTGTTCTAGCACACAGTGCACCCCAACAGAATGGGTCAAGCAGCTTTGTTGGACATGAAACCTCTCATTGTTTATTTAGATCCTTTGCTCACAGGGCCTGCATCGGTGGTTATTTCTAGAAGAAGAGCAGCCAAAATGGGTTTACAAATGTTTATATTTAAGAAAGTGTTAAGATATCCAAGTAACAATATGATCCTTGAAGGAAATCTGGGAAAACCACCTAAAGCAGAGCTTTAACAACCCAGCAATAACACATCACTCAGAGGAATGCTGGAAAAGAGGGCTATTCTCAAATTTCAAAAGCTGTCAGAGTAACTAAGATTGTTGCACCCATTTCCTGTAACATCTCATAAAGGAAAAAACCACGGTTGTTTTCTGACAGGCTTGAAATGAACAGCACCCTTACACCCACACAAGGTTTCAAGTTTGTCTCTGGCTGAGGCCAGACGTGGGAGAAGGGACAAAAGCAAACAAGGAAATGCAGAGATCACTCAAGGAATGGACAGCCCGTACACATCCACAGGCTCCTGATAACATTCTCCCCCTCTTCCACGCACTTTTCATCATCTTGGTATTTTCATTGGTACTGAGCTGACATTTCCAGGAATTCCATGAAAAACCCTGGTGTTTAGAAGACATTAGGTTGAGCTGGTGAAGTTGAATAGGCTTGGAAGCAGCCAGCACAGGGTGGACACTCGGTGACCTCCCCATGGCACACGAACGAGGCACCACATTCCTGCCAGGGCATTACCACAAGTTCGGGCATCAGATGTGAACCTCTGAGGCTGGAGGAGGAGCTCGGATAAGGGCCTGGAGCACCAGGATGAGGCAGAATGGCTTTAAACTGCAGGAGGGCAGGGGTGGATGGGATATTGGGAAGGAATTGTTCCCTGGGAGGGTGGGCAGGCCCTGGCACAGGGTGCCCAGAGCAGCTGTGGCTGCCCCTGGATCCCGGGCAGTGCCCAAGGCCAGGTTGGACATTGGGGCTTGGAGCAGCCTGGGACAGTGGAAGGTGTCCCTGCCCATGGCAGGGGTGGCACTGGGTGGGCTTTGAGGTCCCTTCCACCCAAACCAGTCTGGGATTCTGTGATAATAAACCAAGCTCCAGAAATGAGGAAAGAGCTCTCTTTGACCTGCAGCAATGTAAGCTGGCCCAAGGTTCAGCAGCAGAGACCCCAGGACAGAAATCCCTCACAGTCAGACAGGAGCACAGAGGCACTGGGGTGGGAGGAAAACACACAAGCCCAGGTCCATGATGGGCAGCTGGGCCATGGCTTTCCTTTTCCACGGAAGAGAGAGCAAGGCCAAGCCATCTTGGAAGCTGCTCTTGCCCACAACGCTTCAAGAAGGAATTTTACCACCTCAGAAGCACAGGGGCGAACCTGAGAGATGCCAGCTGTTAATGTCACCAAACAGCAGCTGCTGGGAACTGGTGACACCCAGCACGGATTCCTGCTCACTGCTGAAGTCAGGGAAAGGGGAACAGGCTTGGAAGCCATGATTATTCCTGCAGGAGAGAGGGTGGAGTTCTGGACACGATCCTGAGACAGCTCCTTTGAAGAAAGGGGAAGAGGCATCTTGGGGAAGATGAAACAGGAAAGCCTTATAAATATGATTGCCTGGCAAAAGAGGCTGAGAATATGGAAACCATAAGCCAGATTGAAATGAAGGCAAGCTTTGAGATACCAAGCCTTAGTTACTGAACAACTGGAAAACAATGGTAGGGCCGGCAGAAGGTAATCCCCTTTGGATTTGAACAATACCCTCTGCTTTCAGACAGGTCCAAGGGTCAGAGCAGACCCTACCAGCTTGGCAGAAGGGGTCCAAAGAGTAGTTTTTAGGGCTTAAAATGTAACGCAGTACGGTAATGTAATGATTCTTATAGGCTGTATGTAAATGCTATAGGATTTGTATCTTGTACTAGATTGGTTAATGGAAATTAGAATATTCAGCACAGAAGAAGATTTATAGTATTGTAAGCGAAAACCTCTCGCTTCTGCTCTTCACTTCTCTTACTATTCCTTCTCCTCTCTTGTGCACCTTACTCTTTTACGCCATTACTCTCTTGCTTCTCTTGCTCCTTCTTGCTTTCCTGCCCTGCTTCGAGCTGTGGCTGGCAGCTCCGAGCAGGGCCCCTGCAACCACGCCCTTCACAATAAACTTCATGCTCAAAGACCTATCTTCAGAGATCTCTCGTCTCTAGCCGTCCCGACCGTCCAAACCACCCAGAAGATTCTACAGAGGCATTGCTGTGGTTTGCAGCAGAGAGGTAACTACAGGTAACGCCAGTGCCCAGTGAAGGGATGTGTCCCCTCCTGGGGCTTTGGCCACAGTGTCCCGAGCCTGCCAGGATGGCGGGGGGGGGACAAAAAAGGCCCTGGCAGCACGAACACAACAATAGGATGACAAGAAACATTTGTCCTAAAGATAAAATGAGGAGATAGAATTAGTTTTCATTCAGTGTCAGAGGAGATGCCTTTCAACCCAGGCATGTATTCCATGGGATGGCAGCAGGCCTGGGATAAGGGGGAGTTTGAATCCCTTCCCCCAGTCTATGTGGCTTTTGGCCTAAAATGTGTAAAGAAAGGTGGGAGAGAGGAAAGCGCCGTGCGGTGTGAGGTTGGCTGTCCAAAATAAAAGGCTGAAGTGTGGGAAACACCATTTTAATGCAGTTCAGTTGTAAAAACAATACAAAACTACGAGCCACGAGGCCAGATGAGCTGGCCCACGCACTTCACTCCAGCTGGGTGAGGAGGGGAAGGTGTCAGAGCATGGAATTAAGTGCCAGGTGAAAGTCTGCCAGCTCCAGAGCTCAGCCCTGGCTGCAAACAGAGCACTGTCAGCAGCTCTGTGAGGATCTCAATGCATTTAGTACCTGGGCAGCTTGGGAAAGGGATCTGCATCTGGATAAAAAGGCACGTTGGGACAAGTGAGATATTCATGTATGCAGAGAGGGGCTGGGAATTTGTCAGCTTTTCAGCTGTTTTCCCCTCAGAGGAGGCGGCACAGGGAGTGGCCGTGGGGACTGAGCTGCAGTAAACAAAATGCTGGGAAGCATTAGGAGGGAGAAGAAGAAGGCCTAAATTGGAATGACATTATATAGGACAATAGGAAACCAACCCCTGGAGCACTGAACAAAGGGTTTGCTGCCATCATTGCAAAAAAGAGACACCAGAGAAAGACAAGGGCTCAGGAAGGACACTGGGGGACCTTGCAGTCCTCTGTCAAACACAACAAAAAACGCCAAAATTCCACACCTACCTCAGAAAATCAGACTGGTTTGGACTAGAAGGAATGTTAAAACCCATCCAGTTCCACTTTCCACTATCCCAGCTTGCTACAAGTCCCATCCAACCCGGCCTTGGACACTTCCAGGGATGGGACAGCCACAGCTTCTCTGTGCCAGGGCCTGCCCACCCTCCCAGGGAACAATCCCTTCCCAATATCCCATCCATCCCTGCCCTCTGGGATAGATGGAAAAGGAAGATTCCCAAGGATTACTGACTGCAAGAAAGAGACGTGACAGACATCAGCTAAAATCTTGATCAGCAAAGCTGCTGCAGCAACAAATTTTTCCCATGACACTGCAATATTTCTGTCCTAGAGGAATACAGACAGGAATAAAAGCAAGAACGCACACAAAGAAACCTTTCTCGTGCCAGCAAACACTCGGGCTTGTTCAGGAAGTCATGGGAACAGAGAAAACCCTCTACTCCCAGTTGTCACCTCTCCAAACAACAATAGGTGTAATTATGCAGATTAAACCAAGGACGTTCCCTGCTTCAGGGCTTTTGCAAACTGCCTGCAGGAGCCACGGGGGAGTCCCCAGGCAGCGCTGTGCCCCTCACCCCAGGCACAGCGGTCAGGGACACATTCCCTGTCTCCAAACACGCCGTGAATCAGAGGAATATCTGCTGAGCAGAACAGATGAAGGGCTTCATTCAGTTGCTAATTGATACGTTTGATTCTTCCCCCCCAGCTGTGCGGTGTAAATTGAGTTAAACATTTAAAAGCCCATAAACGAAGTGTGAGTTTCCTCGCGCTTCTCCGCACTTGTTCCAAGCTAAAGAAACTGCCTGGAGCAAGAAATTTACTTCACCTAATTTGAATTTTACACTTTTCCCATCACTTTGGTCCTCAGCACACAGCAGAGGAGAGGGAAGGTCCTATAACTGAGCATAAGGCCGTCAGGTTTTGGGAAACTTGGGTTTAAATCCTGCTCTTTCAACAATGTCCTGGTTCCAAAAGTGACAACACATCCCAGGGGGGACCTTGTGGCTCTGCACAACTCCCTGACAGGAGGGGGCAGCCGGGGGGGGTCGGGCTCTGCTCCCAGGGAACAGGGACAGGACAAGGGGAAACGGCCTCAGGCTGGGCCAGGGGAGGCTCAGGTTGGACAGCAGCAGGAATTTCCCCATGGAAAGGCTGCTCAGGCCTTGGCAGGGGCTGCCCAGGGAGGTTTGGAGTCCCCATGCCTGGAGGTGTCCAAGGAAGGGCTGGAGGTGGCACTCAGTGCTCTGGGCTGGGGACAAGGTGGGCATCGGGCACAGCTTGGACTCCATGGGCTGGGAGGGCTTTTCCAGCCTCGGGAATTCTAGGATATGTTACTGCAGTGAAAAGAGCTTTTTCCTGGAGCTGGCTCCCGATTCACACAACTGATGTGAGGCATTCCTCCCCAAGGGGGAAAACTGGGGAAAAAAAAAAAATCTCTTTCAAGACAAAATCTCCTGATAACAATAAGATGTTTAGCCTTGGGAGGGAAGCCATAAAATCAAGGCAAAATCTCTAGGAGAGGCCTTTGGGAAATTATCCACAACAGGATCCAGACAGAAGCAGTGCCACTTGACCCAAGGACACAATCTGAGGTGGAGAACATCCCAGTAATGCTATCAACACTGCTGACCGGTCCTGCCCCAATTCTGAAGTTTAAATTTTCAGTGCTTTCTCATTAATTGCATCTTGAGGGAATAAGACTGTTTTAAACTTGGTAGGAGCAGATTTTTTTTAAGACCTACAGCACCACATGCCAGGATTTTGGTTTCTGCCACCCCACTTTGAAAGGTCAAGGGGGAAAGGAAGAAATCAAAAGTGAGAATGAGAACAGTGCTTTGAAAAAAGTGAGAAAAGGTCACGAGAGAACCCAGCTTTGGCTAAACCTCCTCAGAGGCCACTTAGACTGGACACCTACTGGGATGGGAAGGCAGCAGCTCTTCAAAATACCCCCAGATTGACCCTGGAACCACTTCTACCTCCTGGTAACAAGGTGGCCATAAATCACCTCTGCACAGGAGACCTCAGTCATGGCTCTAAACCACATAATCCTTGTACTGAAATTAATCTCTGGAGACATCCTCCCAGAGAGCCTTCTCCACTCTCGGAATTGAAGCGTTCTCCAAGTCCTGCTGAGCTCCTCCTCAAATCTTTTATGCATGAACCATTCTCCTGATGCTTTAATCATAGTTTACACCTTTCTAGAACAAATGCAGAGAGGCAGAAATGCAAATCTACATCTTTAGGTACCACTTAGTCTGCAATCATAAACACCCCACGTGGCTGGAAGCACATCTGATGCGGGCAGACTGCAAAACCTGGCTCGGCAGATGTCCCGCCAGGAAAACCTCAGGGAAGTTATGGAAGTGGATGTCGGGTTTCTGTGCTCAAGTCCCCTTTTAGGAATAAAATCCTGGTGTTGCTGTTTCGTGCCCTTCAATGTAATTCTTGTTTTTGAACAAACTCTCCCAGGGAAAGGCCTTTGCCCAACTGGGCACTGCAATTTTCACCACATTTATGACTTTTAATCACAAGACATCTGAAGTCTTCTACAGATGGTGGTAAAGCTCATCCCAAACCCCATCATTTCATAGTGGAGAACCAGGAAATGCATCAATGCCACCCAGCTGCTCTTTGGAACTGTGCTCATTGGAATTGCTTTAAAAAATAATTTGAGCTTGAACTGATTTTTAAAATACATATTTAAATGTCTGTCTTTTTTTTTGTCCCAAGTTCCCTCCCCACCATAAGTATTCCTCAAAGTCTGCTGAAGAGCAGGCTGTCCAACATGGCAAATATCAGCCAAAAATGTTAATCAATACTTGAATAAAAGTATTCTGCTCAGGATATTTTGCCAGCTCTGCTCCAAACTGGAAGTTTAACAAGATATGGAATCTTCAAATTCATTAGGAACACCAAATGACCCAACTGCTCTATTTCTTAGTGTCTGCCCCAGATTTCTTTTCAACTCACATTAATAATTATCCTTCTAAATTAATGAATTCTCCTTCTAAATTCTTGAAAGGAGGAAGCAGTGCTCAAAGAGTCTGGATTTTGGGGTTGATATCTTGCCTTCTTTAAGGGAATTATTAAATCGCACAATGGGTCGGAAAAGATCTTTGAAATACTCTCATTCCAAGCCCTGCCATGGGCAGGGACACCAGGTTTTCAGTCACTTCTAATTCAGATTTGGGCTCATGTAAGGGACGACCAGAATTGCTCTCCAAGAATATTTACAGTGTACAAAATTCTGAGAATTAAAACTCTGCTGGATAACCCAAAGGAGATGAAGAGCACCAAAGTTTCCCAACACTATTTGCTGAATTCATCACACCTTCCCTTCCTTTTTTCACCAGAACACCAAATCCTCATCCCAAATGCATAAACTGGAATCAATTCATATTCATTCCTCCCCTTCCTCAAGCTGAATTCCACAGAAATGGGTA
This sequence comes from Struthidea cinerea, assembly GCA_013397865.1. NCBI lineage: Eukaryota > Metazoa > Chordata > Aves > Passeriformes > Corcoracidae > Struthidea > Struthidea cinerea. Next base: position 86,033 of record VZTI01000267.1, read on the forward strand.
TTTATTAAGGGATGATTTTCCCTCTTTGAGATCACTGACACAAAAGAAGCCAAAGTCCTGGAGACCTGGCACCAAGTCCAAGTCAGGTCAGTGGATTGATGGGAAAAACGGGAAGCAGAGCACAGAAAATCCTTGTGAAAGTTAAGAGGAGGGCAGGGAAGCCCAGGGAGCTCGGAGGGGACGCGCTGCTCTCCAACCCAAGGATCAGTGGCGGCATTTTTAGGATATTAACAGAAAAGGCTGCTGAGTGGATGGGATCTTTCCTGCCTTGGAAGGCTTTGTTTGCAGGCTCTGCCAGGCAATAAATTGATTTAGCAAAATGTCAGGGTGGAGGGAGGAGACAAGAAACAGGAGGTGAATTCCTCCCAGAAGAGCATCAATTCTCTGACTGCTCTGCAAAAGGCAGCTGAAGGATTTACTGATCTGCTGGAGTATTTAATGAAATTATTCTCCTGAGCACAGCCTTTATGAGCTGGATCATTGCTATCTCTCCCCCAATAACTCACTCCCTTCTCATTATGCAAAAAAACTTCACATAAATACCTCCACGCTCATCATTCCAATCACTTGTGCCACTGCTGTTCAAAAATCATCTTACACTGCCACATCCCCTCGTACCATGGCATAATTCAGCATAACATCGCTAAAATTCAATTCGGAGCGTCCCAAAACACAGAGTGATTTGGGTTTGTGGCAGGACACCAAGCCCATTCCTGTTTCACATGGAAGTTTTGTCTAAAGTTAATTAAACGGCCAATCTGACCATAAATTTGGTATTAAAACTAAATTCTCTTCACCATTTAAAAAAGCCTAACAAACGGCTGAATTGCAAAAGAGAAGGTGGGATCATCAAAAAACAACTCAAACTTAATTCCTGCTTCAGAGCAGGCAAAAAAATTACAGATTTAGAATCGATTGGCTACTACAAATTTCTTTCTACAGATGAGAGCCTCTTCCATTTGAAAAAAGAATTGCAATACAGCAAAATTTTGGCTCTACTTCCAAAAAATTGTTGACTTCATCTGTGTTGGAAATAAGAATAGGGACAGAGTCATTTCCACACCCTACTACTGATCCTACAATAGGACAGGCAGCAATGTCCTTGTTCTAACACCTATCAGAGAAGTTTTCATACCAGCTATATAAACTGCAACAGCAAAATGGAACAGAGAAACAAAAAAAAGGGGGAAAGAGGAGGAAAAAA
>VZTI01000267.1:88827-125555 GCA_013397865.1 Struthidea cinerea
AAAAAAAAAAAAAAAAAAAAAAAGGCAGAAAGCATAAAAGAAATAAAGGAAAACCAAAATAGTGTGTCAAGTTTGTCCAAGGATCTGCAGAAGCAGCTGCTGGTTGTAACTCACTTGTGTGCCAAGCTGGGGGCAGGGAGTTAAGACCCCTCTAAAACCGCACTCAGCTAAGCTCTGCCATCGCTGTTACTCCTCAGGTCTGAGTTCTGACCAAAACTCACCCTTTAAGGCACAAAAATCAAGTGACCACAGCTCTCCCCTTCCTCAAAACTCCCGTGCTTTGACATGAGCCGATGAATCAAAAACCATGCAGAAGGCTGGGTGAGAGAGCAACATTCATGGGAGGGAAAGAAAAATATTCCCATACCCTGGCGAGCAGAAAAAGGTGCTCTTAAAACCAGCATTCAATAAAGCACAACAACTGCATTTGCTAAACCCAATCCCGAGTCCTGCTGGGCAGGCATATGGCACATAATAAACCCGAAATTGGTTAGAACTGCTGAAATACCATCGGATAAATGAAATTATTTTCTGACAATACTTAGCTACTGGGGACGGCTCCTGCCTTCATACACCAATTACTGCTTAATTACTGTCAGGCCACACTTCCTAAAGGAACAGCAGAAGGGAATTTATGGCACCAGTAAAGGAAACGTCTGTTACGTCAGGAGTAAGAATCATTATTGTTTGTTACAAACTGGTTTCTAATTCAATAGATAGCAGCCAGCAAAACAGCATGATTGATACTGCTGGTTAATAAATTAATCAGCGAGAGCAATCTAATAAGGTTTAATAATTGAAGGATTATTTAATTTTTAAGGAAGAGCAAAGTAGTGGCAGGAAGATGCTTTTCCTGGATTACAGAGCCCTCAAGGAGCGAGGGTCATGGAATCAGCGGAGCTTCCATCGCCTCTTTGCTGCTGGGCACGAGGACACAGCTGCCAGAGGGGCAGAGATTTATGGTATATCCCAAATACCATAAATTCATGGAATGGTCTGGGTTGGACAGGACCTTGAAGCTCACTCAGTCCCACCCCCTGCCATGGGCAGGGACACCTCCCACTGTCCCAGGCTGCTCCAAGCCCCAATGTCCAACCTGGCCTTGGGCACCCTGTGCCAGGGCCTGCCCACCCTCCCAGGGAACAATTCCTTCCCAATATCCCATCCAGCCCTGCCCTCTGGCACTGGGAAGCCATTCCCTGTGTCCTGTCCCTCCATCCCTTGTAAAAAGTCTCTCTCCATGTTTCCTGCAGCTCCTTCAGGTCCTGGAAGGCCACAGTGAGGTCACCCCAAAGCTTCTCCTCTCCAGGTGAGCACCCCCAGCTGTCCCAGCTTTCCCTCCCAGCAGAGCTGCTCCATCCCTCTGCTCATCCTGGAGCCTCCTCTGGGCTCTCTCCAGCAGCTCCAGGCCCTCCCTGTGCTGGGCTCCAGGGCTGGGGCAGCTCTGCAGGTGGGGTCTCAGCTGAGCACAGGGGCACAGGGGCAGAATCCCCCCTCCCCTGCTGCCCACGCTGGGGGCTCAGCCCAGGGCATGGGGGGGTTCTGGGTCCCAGCTCTCACCCACAGCACCCCCAGGTCCTTCTCCCAGGGCTGCTCCAGCTGCTCATCCCCAGCCTGGATTGACCCCAGGGGTTGCCCTGATCCAGGGACAGCACCAGCACCCGGCCTGGTTAAACCCCCTGAGATTCCCAAGGGTCCCTTCTGGAGCTGGCCCAGGTCCCCCTGGATGCTTGGGGGATCATTTCACAGCCATCACACCACACACCGAAGAAACAAAACGAGTGTTTCTACATCCAGGGGTTCCCAATTATTTGAATCCCTCCTCCCCAACAGAAGGGCATAAATCAGGCTGCTCATACATTTCTGCTTCACTACGTTTGCAACACCAAAGCAGTTTCTTCCCTAGGGACAAAGAGCAGTAGCAGCACTTCAGAATTCCAGCATTTCTGTGAACAGGCTTGTTTCCAAAAAATAGAAAACAAAATACAGTAATTGGAATACTTGAGCAGCTAAAAAAAAAAAAAAAAAAAAAACCCTGGTTATGCAAGCTNCCTCAAATGCTTTTCAGCACTGTCTTCTCTGGTTCTGCTGCTCTTTTCCACCTCCGAGTAGGATACACCCCATTTCCTACCTGAAGGGCAAGAAAATGGAAGTTTGCTGAAAGCCAGAGCAGAACCAGAGGAAAAACTCCTCATCCATTTCCACTCAGGGCTGTCTGCTGCAAAGCCCCAGGCTTCAAGGACAGTCAGGCATTTAAGGAAAAATGTCTTCATTCTGTTCCTCAGACCATTTGGAGCACATGTGATAAATCTGGAGAACAGCTTGCCAGCTGCACGTTCTAAGGAGGAACAGAATCAGGGCATGAGAGGGACAAACTTCAGTAAACAGATTAATTATGGTAAAATTAATGATACCGAAGCAAGAGCCACAAGGGACAGGGTCCTTCTCCCTGCAGACTGAATGATTGCAATGAAGGCCAGCACTGGAAAAACCACCTGACACGAAGCTCCAGATCCATCAGGATTTCACCCAAAGTCTTTAAGGAGATGAAATAAGGCCCCAAATAAATAAGAATAAAGCACAAGCCAGGAAAACATGTTCAGCGTAGCTGTGGCTGCATAACCACCACCTTTTAGACACAAACACACCTTGGCCCCAGCACAATTCGCTGTACAAGCTCTCAAAGTTCATTTTCAACATCACTCAGCACCTTGAAAACTATTTAATAATGCCTCTAATAATCTCTAGCATCTGAAATTTTAAAATTTGGACTAGAGCTTTGAGCTTGCCGGCAGGTAAGAAAGACAATGAAGTATTAAACAGACTTGTGAATTCTGAGTCTCTCAAACTCCATCTAACCACTTCCAAAATAGTTTTCTACCCATGATTTTGCTGGTTAAGACGTCGTAATTCCTTAAAATTCTTAATTCTGGATACTTCTTTCTGTTTTAAATTAACTTCCAGGGTAAAACATGAAGATATTTCTCATAACCAGTGTCTCCTGTAATCCTAAGGGAGCAGTACCCAAACCTGACTATTTAATTCTCATTATTCATGTAAAAGTGTGTTCAGCTGAGTGTTCAAACCTTCCAGTTCCATCTGATCATATGGGAAGGCACTGAAGTATCAAAGTGGAAGGTGTTACAGGCAATTTAGCTTTTAATTAATCTAAACTTGGAGCTAAAATTATGATACACAATTTTATGTTATGTTCTAATCAGTCCCTAATGGAGCATTTTAATCTCCAGAGCACGCGCTCACATTTGGAAGGGTGCAACAGAAGGCTCAACCAAACTCTCCACCTCACTTGAAAAAACACCGGGCCCTGAATTTTAACTAACCCAAGAACAACAGGTCAAACAAAGCTTTGAATAGTGAGAGCTGAGGCAAAACCCCCAAACTTTGCCTCACTTAAAGATATTTCATTAAAAAAAAAAAAAAAAATCATATGAAACAACATCAGAAATTACAAAGAACCCAAACAATTAATGAAGGAAAAGGGGACACCTCCCACTATCCCAGGGTGCTCCAAGCCCTGTGCAACCTGGCCTTGGACTCTTCCAGGGATCCTGGTGCAGCCTGGAATCTGTGCCAGGGCCTCCCCACCCTCAGAGCTGCACAGGATCAAGTGAACATCTCCACCCTGGCAGAAATTTCAGACGTGCAAAACGAAACAAGAAATCCTGCAGCAAACTTTCCCAACACTGTTCAACCATCAACAGGACAAACAAGAACCACCAGCTGCAACAGCGGGAATTCCACGTGTGCCCAACACAAAGCAAGCTTTCCTACTGAAATGCACACCAGAAAATTCAAAAAATGAAATTTTTCATCAAAGAATTGTTAAGTTTGGAGAAGAACTCCAAGACGGAGTCCAGCCTGTGCCCGATGCCCACCCTGTCCCCAGCCCAGAGCACTGAGTGCCACCTCCAGCCCTTCCCTGGACACCTCCAGGGATGGGGACTCCAAACCTCCCTGGGCAGCCCCTGCCAAGGCCTGAGCAGACTTTGCATGGGGAAACTCCTCCTGAAAATTTTAACCATCAAGATGACTAAAAAAAGTTTTATTTCTGAGGCACCTTGCCCAGGTTTGCCCCGACGGACACAAACCAACCCAGACAGAACCTGTGACAGGGTGAGAAATCTCTCCCTGAAAAGCCACTAAGTTCTGATCTTGTGTTTGGGACTAAGCAGCCTTCAGAGGACACCAGAAACATCTTCTAATTTAAGTAAATCAAAAAACCAACGGCCCGGCCAGACGTTTTTACACAGAGCATGTGGCGAGGAGGTGCTGCCTCCGCGCTCTGACAGGATGTCCGGGCAGTCAGTGCTGACAGACCTTTCAGGCTCCCAGTAAATAAAACTGTCAGAACAAGAACAATGAACAGTTGGGAGTGTGGGGAAAAAAAAAAAAAAAAAAAAATTAATGCAGCTGGATCTGTACATCAGTTTAGCCTCTGGGGCAAACTAAAATTACTTGGCTCTTCCTACCCTGGAAACATCCAGCTCCCTTTCTGGGGTGATTCATGTTCCTGGCTGAATCATCGGAACCAATTAAGAAAATGGAACTCCCTGACTTTGTTCTGAAGCACCACCCAGCACCTGATGCAGAGATCTTGCTGCGAGTCCCTGCAGACACTGAGAAGGGCAAGAGAAGTACTCAGTGCTCCAAAAATGAGTGGCCCTTCCCTTGTCTCCCAAAACCCAAGGATGTCCCCAGTGCCACGTGTCGGCAAAATACCGAGAGCTTGAAAGAGTGGAATCACCTTGTTCTACGAAGTGAGGGCAGAGAGAAAAGAGAATTTACTCTATTTTGCAATTTATGGTTATGGAAAAAAATGCAGAAGGTTTCATGAGGGGAATGTTGCTTCAGTGGGGAAAAAGGAATGAAGGATGAGAGCCATGAGGAGAAAAACGCAGGTCCCTCCTCTGTCCTCCACCAGAATCACTGACCAGGTACCACCTCCAGCTTGCCCTCACACAGAAAATACAAAACCAGCCCAATTCTTCTACTGAAGATTCAGAAAAGTTCCACACCACCTTTTTTTTTTGGAACCCTGTAACAAAGCAATTCAATGCTACTCATTCTAAGTTGGAAACACATTTGTACAGTTTCCAGTTGCTAGGAATTCAAAAGGGGATTTTCAGGCTTGAGTAAAAATCCCAGAACCACCAACCAGGTGTTCCCAGAGCAACCTGAAGGTGTGGATTTCTTTACTTTTAAATCTGTCTTGGAGGTGAGCAGGCACTGAATGACAGATCTGAAAGAAACTGAAACAAAAAAATTCCCTCTTCTGCATTCAGTTGTTTCCCACTGGATGTTTAGAAAGAAAACCCCAAAACTCTAAACTCGTCATAAGCAATAAGGGCCAGGAGCTGGACTTGGCTGATCCTTGTGGGTCAGGATATTCCATGATTCTATGAAAACCTTGGAGAGAGGCAGGGAGATGGGACACACCGATTTCCTCTCAGCAGACATGGAATGCTACATTGTCTGATGCAGAAGGATTCTCTAACAAGCACCATGAGGAAGATTTTCTCTGCGGAACAGGTTCCACTGAAGCAGTAGGAAGTGAAAAACCAAGAGGTTTTCCTCTCACAGTGGCACAAGAGCGGGTGAAAGAACCACATTGAGATGATCCTTCACACATCTGACACTCGAGAAGCAGCAGCTGGGTCCAATTCCCTGGTCCAGGTTGCTCTGACATCTTCCCAAGGAAGAACCTGCAGGTCAAGGAGTTGTAATGTGCCATGTCGACAATGAACAATTCACAAAGTTAAGCGCCCTGCTTCCAATTCTGGCCAGGAATCATTCCAAGAGCAGTGGAAAAGCCAATAATTTAGGCACATCTTCAGCTAGCCTGAAAGATAAAGGTTCTTGGAGCACCCTGGGATAGTGGAAGGTGTCCCTGCCCATAGGGGGGGTGGGATAGGATGAGCTTTAAGGTCCTTTCCACTGCAAACTGCTCTGAGATTCTGTGAGGGAACAGAGATGACAACTGTCACACTTGAAGACGATTATTTGTGAAAGCAAGAACTTTGCACAATTTTTATTGCTCTTTCCAAAAGCTGATGATTCAGAAAGAACTGGCAGGGAAGGCTGGAGAGTCAGCAAATGTGGCTTTGCTTATTTTCATCAAGGAGATTGGTGGCAATCACGGCTGTAACAGCAGGACCTGCTCCTTTCCCTGCAATGGATCTCATCCCCCTTCCTGGCCAGGCTCTGCACATTCCGTATGCTCCAAGGTGTCCAGTGGCGAGGGAAAACGCAGGGCAGGGCGTCACAAGGCAGCCAAACCCATCCGTTCTCCTGGTCATGCTGGCGGCACTTCAGGAGGGAAAGCAGCCACGGGAAGCTCAGCCCAAACCAGAGCGCGGCCAAAGGGGACGAACGGAGCGGTTTCATTCGAGGCACATCTGCTCCCGGTGGTCTCTGCTCAGCTGCAGAGAGCTGTCCTGTGCCTGCCAGCAGCAGGGACCACAGGGACACCACGCCACCCAGTTAACCCAGTCCCACCCGGGCCTGCCCACAGGGACCTCACCCTTGACAGGGCAAGTTGAGAGTGAAGAGGAAGGAGGATGAAGCTCGACACGACTCAGGTGAGTTCCTAAGCCAGACATTTTCAGGACATTTTCATCTACTCTGGGCAGGACAAAACCCATCCTATTCCATGTTCACTCTTCAAACTTCAGCCACCACAACGGCCTCTCCCTCAGCCGGCCAGAAAACAGGAGGAAGAGTGGCTGAACTCAGAGACTGGAGGAGGTTGGAAGGTTTCATGAGGGGAATGCTGCTTCCGTGGGGAAAAAGGAATGAAGCATCAGAGCCATGAAGAGAAAAACGCAGGTCCCTCCTCTGTCCTCCACCGGAATCACTGAGGAGGTACCACCTCCCCACAGAAAACACAAAACCAGCCCAGTTCTGAAGATTCAGAGGAGTTCCACAATCTCTTTTCTTTTTTTTTTTTTTAAATAAGCCAGCCTGTAAGAGGAGCAATCCACTTGTAGCTGATGACTATTATTTACATTTGTAATAATACATTTCAAGAGCATAACTAATAGCCTGCAGTAATTTAGTCAACAGAATTCCTCCACTTGACATCCCTTTGGGGAAATTATGAAACAAACCCTAAACAGATGCTGACAAGCTGTTCCCAAACACGGATGCAACATTATTTTTAAAAACTGCTTAACTAATCAACATTTGAAAGTAAAAGCACTGCTTGTGACCTGCATTATCATGCAAACTGTGTATTATTTTTCCCTTCTAAATCAAGAATTCATTATCATAGTTGATTTATCATGCACAGCCCTACAAACCCTATTTACCCTCCGGCTCCTCAGCACTCGCAGCACCCTGATAATTTAATATCTCATCTAAATCTTTGTTTTTTCCTCAGCTCATCAAAATATGCCCCACTCCTCAACACCAAAAAAAAAAACAAACCCCAAAACAATTTAAAAATTTTTAAAAACACAAATCCCAAGGCTGTTGCTGAAGCAATGCCCTCAGTAACTCCTGTGGCCCAAGTACACGGCATTTGACAAAGATTTGTAGTCAAAAATAGTTTCAAAGCAAGGGGGAATTGACAACATCCCCTGTTAATTTATGTCAACGGTTGATTACCTTCAGTCAAATATTTACAGCTTGTTTACAATTTCAACATCAACAATTTTGACTTGCAGTCATTTCATTTTGTTCCACATTTGGCTGCAAGAATGAGGCCCTCAAGCACTAAAGAAAAAAAAAAAAACACAAACCAAAAATCAACCTGCATCAAAAAGATCACCCTGCTAATTACTTTTTCTGCCTGTGTGAAGTGTGTTGGTCCCCCCCCCAGCTCTCATTGTTAAAGCTTTATTATTAAAATATCATTTTAGCTCTGAAGAAGAGCAGCAATGCTGTGAAACACCCAGGTATATTCACAGGGACCTTCCAACATTCCCATTTCCCTGTTCCACCTGGTTCTTCATCCTTTCCCTGTCCATCAAGCCTCTAATTCAGGCAGCCCAATTTCCAGTTCCTCCTCACCCTGACAGCCTGATGAGTCTGGCAAACAAGGATTGCAGCAAAGCCACTCCATCTTCCCAACTGTTTGGGGTTTACGATACACCCGACCTGAAGGACATTTAGGGAATCCTGAAACAGCAAAGAATTGCCACCAGAGCTGCTGGAGGCTGGCCCAGGCAGATAAATTATGGGCAATCCGTGATTCCAGCCAAGCACTTCCAGGAATAAAAGCCTGGTAAGCTCTAAAGGAAGGCAGGGGGACACTCTGGAACAGCCACCAGAACTCAGCTCTTCCTGAATTACAGTCCAGGAATAACGTGGTGGAGGTTCATCTGTAGGAGGAGTAAAGGATAGAAAACCAAGGCCCAGTTTTGAGCAGAACCTGTCTGCTGGTAATAAAGACTAACAATAAATTGCTGCCTCTGTCATGCATTCATACAGGGATCCACAGGGAAGCCTTGGAAAGACGTTGCTCGTTCCTCTGGCATCAAAGCTACCAATCAAATCATCAAAATGAATGATAAACAACAAACCAGCAGGAAGAGAACAAAAAAAAACCCCCTAAAACCACACAAACCTTTGACACAGCTAAAGAGAAAAGAAAGGGAACAATGCTCTCAGCAGCTGCAACCCACTGGCCAAAATTCCTGCTTTTCTTTAGGTACATTTATATTCCACCCAATACACTGCTACTCTGTATTTACTAACTCTTTATTTACTAACTCTTTATTTACTAACTCTTTATTTACTAGCTACTGGCACACATGACTTCTTTGCTTCATAAACTCACATCAGGCTACAGCTACAACTCTTGCAGCACTAAATATTTGTGTCCAGGAGCATTTCCACTGAAACTCCTCAGCCAAAGTCATAGGAACTACAGTTCTCTACTATGATCCAGTTTTTTCCCAAATATACCCAGAATAGCAAAGCACACTGGAAAAAAAAAGAAGGCTCAGAGAGGGAAAACATCCCCTGTGTTTTTAGTTCTGCATGTCAAAGCAAAACACTAAAAGGGAAAAAAAACCCAAACAAAACCACCCCAAAAACCAAAAAGAAAACTTAGCACATTCAGATTCAGTATAAATCCCAATGCTGGACGCTTGAAGGAGGGAAGAACCAAAAGAGCTTTTTCAGAAAAAGGGAATATTCTGAGTATCCAGGGAAAATGAGGTATTTTCTGTGTTTCCATGGATAAAATATGACACTAAAAATTCCAAAATATAGGTACAGAACAACAGAGGTGAAGGTGAGGTGTACCATAAGGTCGTGTTTTCCTAATTTGTTTGTTGTAGCTTTGCCATCAGTCACAATTGTGGATCCTGCAACCTGCATTCGCATAGAGGGGTTATTCCCATCAAGGTGCAGGAATCTTGAAGAAGAGGAGGAGAAGGAAAAGCCCTGCACCCAGGCAGGAACAGCCCCAGGCACCAGCACAGGCTGGGGGGTCCCTGCTGGAGCAGCTCTGAGGGGAAGGAGCTGGGGGACACCGAGCTGTCCCTGAGCCAGCAGAGTGTCCTGGGGGTCCTGGGGGACACCGAGCTGTCCCTGAGCCAGCAGAGTGTCCTGGGGCCAGGAGGCCAAGGGGATCCTGGGGGCAGCAGGAAGAGCATTGCCAGCAGGGCAGGGAGGGATCCTGCCCCTCTGGGCAGCCCTGCAGGCACCTCTGGAGTGCCGTGTCCAGCTCTGGATGCTCAGCCCAGCAGGGCCAGGGAGCTCCTGGAGCGGGGCCGGCGGAGGCTGCGCAGCTGAGGAAGGGCCTGGAGCATCTCCGTGCCCAGGACAGGCTGAGGGAGCTGGGGCTGCTCAGCCTCGAGAGGAGCCCCAGCTGAGAGGGGCCCTCAGCCCTGGCTGTCCCTGGCTGCAGGGAGGGCTCCGGGCAGGGCCCAGGCTCTGCTCCGGGGGCCCAGCAATGGCACCAGAGCAGCGGGCAGGGCCTGAGCCCAGCGATTGCCCTGCACAGGAGGCAGAACTTCTGCCCTGGGCAGTGCCCAGCCCTGCACAGATTGTCCAGAGAGGCTCTGGGCTCTCCTCCCTGGGGCTGTTGCAGAGCTGTGTGCACACAGTGCTGTGCCCTGTGCTCTGGGATGGCCCTGCTGGAGCAGGGAGGTGCCACCAGGTGCCCGCTGTGCTCCCTGCCCCAGCCTGGGATGCTGTGAGAAGGAAAGACGACTCTCCTGGTGAGCATTGAGGAGTGTCGCCTTTAGAGAAACCCCCAGCACCACACAGTGCTCGGGGACAAGATAATTCAGGCTGTCTGAATGTGTTTTCCAGTGGGGCAGCTCATGAATATGAACAACCCAACGCTGTCACCACCACACCAAATCAAACCTCCAAAGCCTGCAAGGAAAAAAAACCAGCCACTGAAATTAATCAATGTCTTTGTTGCTGGGAATCTGCATCTCCCTCCCCAACAGAGTTACAGGTATAAATTAATCGTAAACAGTGTATTTTGCACTTCAGAGTCAACTCAGAAATCCTCCCCGTCCGAAGTTCTCCACTGCAATCCAAGAAAGAAATCCTTGGATAAGAACAAGAATCAGACCCAGACAGACCCTGTAAAAGGATAATCCCTTCCATTTAGTCTCTAGTTTCAACCATTTCTTCTCTAACATGCACCTACTCTATTTGCCAATCTTACAATCCTGCGAATTATTGAGAGAGGAGATGCAGCATTTTCAACCAGCAAAATTGCAAGGAAAAAGCATTCCCATTTGGCAGCAAGTGTTTGTGATTTTGGGGGTGTGGATCATTGCCCAAAGGGTTCTTTTAACACAACGATCTGAAGCTTGGTGTTTAGGTTTAGTTGAGCTTTCCCCATGTGCACAAGGAGCAGCTTTGCTTTATTTGCAAATTTACCAGGTGATACATCTATCCCAAAGCATTACCTGGAAATGAGAGCTATAAAGCAGCTGATGGTTGGGTTTTCTAATTAAATGCGAAGTACACACTCAGATCTGCTCTGTACCATCACAAGCCAAGAACAGAGATAGAGAGGAACAGCTTATCCCCCTCCACAAGCACCAACCCATTCCATCCACAAACTATCGTCCTTCTGGAAGAGATGTGCTTTTGATGAACACAAAAAATCCCCTCCTGCCAAAGTCTCCTGCACTGCAGTGGCTGGGGTGTGTACTTGCTTGTGTCAAGAGTGATCACGGCTTAATTTGAGCATTATCTACAGCGACAGCAAATGAGCCCTCCGAGTGTGGGGTTCACATTTCCTTTCCTGCAAATACCGAAGAGCTTGGACTTGCCATCTGTCTCTGCTCTTTGTGCAGGAAACATCAGAAATGCAGTTGCTCCTCTCGCCACACACATGTGACATCATAGAAACACAGACTGGTTTGGGTCAGAGGGACCCAAAAACTCATCCAGTTCCACCCCAGGGACACCTTCCACTATGCCAGGTTGCTCCAAGCCCCATCCAGCCTGGCCTCGGACACTTCCAGGGGTGGCGAGTCCATAAAAAACAAACATGGATGAATCTGAGGTTAACGCACGTGCTTGTGCATCAGTGAACAGCTGCTTTTCCAAGGGCTGGCACATTCCTAAAAATAATCCTTGTATTTCCCTCCCCTCCTTTCTTTTCCTTTTTTTTTTTTTAAAAGTCACCTTACTGGGAAAGTTACTCACGAGAGCCAGGAGCCTTAAAGCAAGACAAAATTTCCAATCAGGGCAGACAGACCCCGAACCACTTCAACCCAAAATCTGAAGCTGAGAGCTCCCAGAGACACAAGGGCTTTGCCAGAAGTGCAGTAACCCGAATGCGTATTAGGCAGACGCCCTCTGCAAAAAACCAGGACCAAAATTCAAGCAGAGATGCGACTTGAAGAATTAAATGTTGATAGGAAAATTAAGGTAGCTGGAAAAAAAATACTGTAAGGGAACTGCAGATGGGTCTGACAACTACAAAATAATAAGAAGACAGTAACAACAACCTGAACGACTGTAACAAAACTCCTGAAATGCAGGATCTGTGATGAGAAGGAAGCCTGGCATCCATTTCTACAGGTGGGTGGAACAGCCACTCCAAAGGTTTCCCCTAAAATTATCTTTTCTTTCAAATCACCTCTGACTAAACATGGAACCCACTTAACACCAGAGAAGCAGTGTCGCTGTTACGTCCGAGACACATAAAGAAAACGAAACAGAGTCCAGGCTCATGAACAAGTGGAAGCTGAAGCTTTTCTTTAATAATTTTCTGACTACTATATAGGATAGATGGCAAAAGTGTGTTGAGTGGCAATAGGTAATTGGTTCCTTGGCCATCCACCCCTTGAGAGGATTGGCCAAGTTCTAAGATACCTATTCCAAAATATTTTCGAAGTCGAAGCCATCACAATCTTGCAAAACAGCCTGCAGGTGCAAGGAGTTTATGAAACTGTGACCTTGTTTAAAATAGTTTACATGGGAAAGACAGTCTGCTCACAGAATATTGAGAAAAGGCTGAGGAATTTCTCTGCTTCTAGCTTTTTAGCACCTACAAAGCAGGACCATCAGCTTCCAGCACTCTGACAGCATCAGATCCCAAAACGGTTCAGTTTGAAGAAGCCCTCAAAGATCAAGTCCAACCTTTCTCCCAGCACTGCCAAGGCCACCCATGTCCCCAAGCGCCACATCCACGCTGCTTTTAAATCCCTGCAGAGATGGTGACTCAACTTCATACTGCAAACACAAGGTGCTATTTGAAGAAGTGCGCCAATAAAACCACGTTAAAAACCAACAGATGGGAGCTGGGAAAAAAAATATTGTTTACTTGGTTCTGCCTTTCCTGGAGCAGTACCTTGTTTCCACAAGGACGAAGATCCAAACGACAAATCCACAAATCCTAGCTGGCTCTGCCACACAGTCTGCAGCAGGACTATTATTACCTCAGCCTCGTTGCATGCAATTTAAATTAGGAGATGCAATTTGGTTTCTGCAAACTAAAATCCAAGACAACGCTCGCATGGGTATTTCCTTTTCACAACCTGTTATTCCCCGTAAAAGCAAAAAAACCCAACCCCCTGATTAAAGTAACAGAGGAAACGATGTTCCCTTTTAAAGGCACTAATTAGGTTTCTGCGGAATGCTGGAGGGGGACGGGTGAACCCGTCCAGTCCACGGGGATTTCACAGTTCATTTCCAACTTCAGCCAAATCCCAATTTATCTCATTAGAGAACAATATTTGGATCTCTCTCTTTTTGCCATAAACCAAAGCTGGCACATTTGACGCTCCAGGTCCGGACCAGTGGTGAGAATTTGTGGGGAAAACAGGGAACCCTTCAGCTGCAGAGATATCCCAGGGTGACAATTATTGTAAGCAAAGCAAGAGGCAGAAGCCACCTCTCCTGAAGCGTTGGTGGCTGAGCCTGTGTCCCCACAGATGCTCCAGGCCTGCATTACCTTGGAAAACTCTGCAAGAGCAGGATGAACTCTAGTGATCTTTCCCCCCAAAAATCATGGATGTGTGTGGTAGAATCCCTGAGTTTGCCCAGCAATCTTCTCGTTCCTGAATTTCCACATTTCAGACCAACTTGTCCAGTCCACAGACTCGTCCTGAGAAGAGCAAGGACTGGCCAAGTCCTCAAAACTGAAAAAAAAACCCCTGCAAAAATTTGGCTCCGGAGCAGCACCTGCAAGGCCTTAAGGTGAGTTTTGGCTTCAGAGAAATTTGATAGATGCTCAAATCTACTTGCAGGAAACCTCTGCCTGGAAGCAATGGAGGAATAGAAAGTGGAGAGGAAAAACCCCACGCTGCAGACACCAGGGGACACCTGAGGCAACCAAAGGGATCCAGGAGCCAAGCACACACCTCCGGGGGTGTTGATCAGCACAGAAGCTCTGCAGCTACAGCAGCCTCCTCTCCTCTGGGAAAAGGTCCCAAACCTGGGCCTCGTCTCCAGAAAGGGATGCGAAACAGCCTTTTGAGGTCAGCTAAGAGTGTGTTGTAATTAAGACCACAACCCAGCTGCTGCATCTCAACCAGCCGCGGAAAACACCCGCGGCAGGAAAGGACCACCAAGGGTTTGGGGTTTTTTCTTTGAAGAGCTGCATGGCAGGAAGCCAGCATGGTGAAAACCCCAAAGGCCTGAAGCCAAGGGTTAAATCCATCCAGCTGCTGACTGTGGCAATACTGATGCTAATGCCAAAGTTATTAAGTAAAGGGCAAACAAATAAAAATACACAATAACTGCAAGCCGATACCTTAAAATACAATCCAAAAAACCCCAGAACAAACAGATCGGTTCAATAAGTTTCATGTCCTTTTCAAAACTGTTCTCTTATTAATATGACTAATAAAGTTTGGCTCCAGCAAAGCAATAACCCATGCATGAAAAATGGGGAGTATAAACGCAGTTATTGTTCGGAGAAATCAGGGTACACACACTTAAGCCCACAAGAGCAAAATAAAGCTCTGTTCACAGCAAGAATATTAATTCTGAATTAATTCATTGCTGTTTCTTTCAACGTGCACAACAGATTTTAGGCTCATATTTATGACACCTGAGGAGAAAACCAGGTGCATCAACTACTCAAGACTTAGAACACCAATGAAGCCTTTGGTAATCGATGATAAGCCCGCAGACAGAGCAACCAAGGATTTGTTTTCATTCTTGAAGCAAACCTTCAGCTGCCTGCACCCTTCCCAGAGGAGGCACTCAGGCTGGAGCTGGGAACGAGCTCTGCCATCAGCCCCTGCTCCCAGGCATAGCCTGGGTGATGTGAATAAACACACATATGCTGCTGCTCTTCCTTCAGGACACAATCCAGGCTTTCAGGCACACAAGGAATACATGGCCAGATTTTCTCCTATTACCTCACCATCTGGTGCTGCTGCGCTGAGAGCTGCAGGTTTGGAAAGCACTCACAGAACACATTTTGGTGCGAGCTGCTGTGTGTGTTGTCCGGGACTCACCTAATTCCCTGCAGAAGTTCCTGCAGCTCTCTCCTCTCATAAACGCACATTTCCGACAGTCTCTCGTGGTGTGCTCCGAGCAAACTCCACGCTGCTGAACTGCCCTGCTGTGCTTTGGGGTGATTTGTACTCCTGGGGGTTGCACAGAGCTCTACCTGCTGCTGTTTTCCTTCTGAAGACTCCGACATTCCCAGGGAGGTGCTGGAAGCTGAGTTTAATCTTCCCCTGTGCCCCCACATTCCCACCATGGCCAGCTCAAGTTGTTCTTCTCTTCAAGGACCTGAAGCAACCACCGTCCCTCTGCAACCCCTGAAGCCTTCACTCCTAAAAATCTCCAAGCCACTGCACTCATCAAGGTCTCTGCTATTGACTCCACCTGCAATCAATCAAAGTGACCCCAACCATTGCTGGGCCTCCCCAATATTTCAGATACACATGAAATGCCCCTAAAACTCAACCTACACACCGATGCTTTCGGCAGGACCTGTCTCCACTCTCCTCACATCCACAGAAGTGAAGCCTGAGGACCAGGGCTGCTCCAGCCCAGCAAGAGGGAAGTTTCACCCATCCCAAATAAAAAAGTTTCAAGCATTAACAGCATTAAAAAAAACCATCAAAGCCACATATCCCTCCCTCAAACACGGGGGAAAAAAGCTATTTTAAATATCCACTAAGACTGGAGAGAATACTTTTCATAGGATGCAGTGATTTGGCTTTAAACAAAATTTTTAATTAATTAAACTGCAAACAGAAAAAGCACTAGTTAGGAGACCCGCTTCAATTTATTTCTTATTTTTTCTAGATCGTTTGTACGAGCTCTCTGTCAAGTTACATCCACAACAAACCTGCTCTGATACGCAAATTTCAGCTACATGAGATAGGAACATCAAAACCCAGAGAAAAGGTACTGTTGCTTCTGCAATTCTCCAATTAAAAAAAAAACAAACAAACAAACACATGCTTGCAATTGAAGTCAAAAACAAGCTTGGAAACAATCTCATTTTGCTCATTAGCAGTTGATTCCAACCTGCTTTGAAGTCTGAGCTCCACAATTTCAGGTTGGGAAGGAAGAGACTGAAAAGGGTTTGCTTTTTATTTTTTAACCAGCGTCTTGAGCGACATTTATCAATTCTAAATGCAAATTAAGCTGGGCTTAATTTTGCATTTGTGTTCCAAAGGCCGATTGCCACATGCTCGAGTAACAAATAACACAGCAGATCTTAGGAGCGCAAGAAAGAGAGCAGATAACACAGACCCACATCTCTAAGACTTAAATTAAATTCAGTTCCCACCATCACAGACGCAAAAATTGAAAGCCCCAAGAAGGTTTGAACAGAGAAACTGGTAACTTATCACATTTCATAGGAGCAGGAACTACTCCAAGTAGAAATGTTACTCTTCCCTTAAAATTTCAACCCAGGTAAGCACAGCAGTGTTTGAAACTTCACTTAAACACTCCACATTCCCCGATTTTCTCATGCAGGTAAAATCAAGAGCCAAAATCTCTTTCAAAAGTCTACCACTTTCTCTAGTCCATTGGAGCAAACCCCACACTTCAGCAGGAGCCCAAGCTTCCAGAGTTTAAAAAGATTCTTAAATATTGCTCCCAGCACAGGCATTCAGGTTTCCAACTCAAACTTGAACCGTCTTTCTTTTAATATTAAGAGATCAGACTTCCTCCTCCCTTCTCCCACAGCTGAACACGCAGAGCCCTAAAAAACCTTCCAGCGCACTGGAGCTGGCTGGGGGTTTTTGGGGAGAGAAGGAGAGTGAAGCTGCCACAGGTTTCTTTCATTCCATTCTCCCCTGGCCCAGCAGGTTTCTCTCCAAGGATACAAGCCAGCCCTTTCCCATTCACCCATTTCACTGCCTGCTCTGTCCCCTCCTTTGAAATAAATTTTGAAAGCTGCAGGAACTGACCAAGAAAATCAGGAGCCAGAAGAATCGACTCTCAGCAAACAAAACCAGAGAAATCAGCTGCCCCCCAAAAAACTGAGGGGTAGCCTTGAAGCTTGGATGTTGCTTTGACAGCACTGAAAATCACGGGTGGAAAGTTTGCCTTTAGATTCCCCCTCTGGGCTTGTCCCCAAAGCCTTTTAAAGCATCTTGTTGGTTTGACAGCCAGAAGACAAGATAATCACTGTGACAAACGGCAACATTTACATTTGGGACATTCATTCACTCCTGAGCGCCTCACCTGTCTGCCACTTCACTCCCACACCAAGTCTGAGGCCCTGAAGAGCCGGGATTTAAGCCCAGCCTTGTTAAACCTTTGTATTCAGCTCCTGCCTCACTCTGGCAAAAGGCTGAGGGAGCAATTTTCACCTTTTCCTCTGCCCCATTTACCCTATAAAACCCCCCAAGCATCGCCTGCTTGGCTCTGTGGTGTATTCCTGACCTAATTCGTGCTGGAAAACATTCCTAGAGTTCACTAGGTGAATTCCCCCAGTAAAGCTCACGCATTTGTTCCAGTGGGGAGCGTGCACAAAGCCATTTCAGCTGGACTTCCCCCCATCAGAGCCGTGCAGCAGCTCCTCATTTTCTCAGCTGCCTGCATGGGAGTTAGGCCCAGTCCCTAAAAGCGAGGAGTCCTGGAAATCCGGACTTCAGTGGAAAATGCTGCTCTTTGCTTTATTCGCACTAACCACTTATTAGAAGCTGCTGAGCGCCTGAAGAGCTCAGAAACCAGAGATAAACACCGAGAGAGTCCTCACCACAACCCCGGGGCAACTTGGGGTTTATTTGGGATTCGTCAGTGAATCGCTGAGTTTCCCAGAAGTTAAAACTTCTGCCCAAAAACACAAGAACGCAAAGCAGGGTTTGCAGAATGTCAAACCCATAAATCTCGGGAAGCTGCAATTTGTTTCTTCCCAGCCTTTGGGAATTAATGGGATTACTAAAAGCAACGTATGGAGAGTGGGAAAATATTAAGCCTTCATTAATCTGTAGAGCAACTGATTAAGCAACAGTGCTGCTCTACAGACTAAAACTAACATTTAACAGGCTGCTAAACAACTGGAGTTTAAAAAACACCCCTCCAAAGTGGTAACCTTTGAAAAATTTGGGATTAATCCAGCATGCAACAGCATCACCACCTACTGGGCAGTGATCCACAGCGGATGAGGGCTGGATCGGGCTGGAAAAATTGCAGGTGATGCTTTGTGAGGAAGACTCTGACAGTCCCTAAACCAGTGGATTGCAAAGTGTAATTCGCATTAGTCCTGATGGGGGCAGGCAGTCCAAAACCCCTGATATTTGGGGGTGAACGGCACCACAAAGCTTTGGTTCAATCCCAGCTCCAAAGCTGCTCCCAGCAACAGCTCCAGTCATCGAGCTGGGAAGAGCTGGGCAGCAGCACCTGAGGCTCAGGCTGCATTTGACACCCCTGGGGAAGCTTCAGGAACCACCCCTGCCGGTAGTAAAATGGTTTTCCCAGAGCATGAACAGAATTCCAAACCAAAATAGCCCGAGCAGAGGAAGCAGAGCGACCCCAGGGAGGTGACCCAGGGCACTGCGTGTCACCCTCAGGAGCTGCAAGGGCTGAAGGAGGAAGGCAGCTCATCTTCCTCACCCAGTTTTTCAGGTCTCGTGCTAATTCCAGGCTACAGAACAAGGAAATTCAAGAATCTATCCATCACCTACGGCAAAACCTCCAGGGAATGTGCAGCCATCTCTCTGCAAAGAGATCTTTGAGCATGCAGCCCAAAATTAGTTGGTACCTAAGCGCTCAGTGGTTTCCGAAACACCAAAACAAACCCGGCTCCACATGGCCGGATCTTCACGAGGAATTCCTGCCAAGCCAGGATTTACAGAAAAGCAAAGCAGGATTTACTGAAACACCTGCTTCCTATGCGACACCAACACCTGAGCAAAAAAAAAAAGCGAAAATTCCCAAATTAAACGAGTGACAGAAGAGATAAAAATGTTCCATTGCTTACCAACAGGTTGGATAAGAGCCAAAAGATGTGCAAGCGTCCTCATTTCACAGATAAGACGCTGTAGCAGCAGCATCCACAGGGTTTATTTCGTTTTCCTTTACTTTTTCCCCCCTCTCCTTTAAATGCAAACCCCACTGTCTGAGTAACACAGAGAAAAGTGAGCTCGTGGTAGCCCCAGCCGTGGCTTCTTGCAGTGCTGTTTGAATCCCAATCCCAATTAGGGGGAGGAGGAGAGTGTCTGTACCCTGGGGGGGAGGATTCACACCCGCAGGATGTTGTGATTAGCATCTGCAGCACTCACTTGGGGCGAAAAAAACAAAGTAAATTGGGTTAAACGCAAATTTGACTGAAAGTAAGCAAAGGAAGGAGCTGCTGGGGTGGGATTTAAAGGTTGTAGTCCCATGAGTGCAGCCAGCTCACAGGTGGGAACCCAAGACAGGACTCACCAAGACCAAAATCAGCTCCTGGAGAGGCAGAAGGGGAACAGGGGGTCCGAAGTGCTGAAATGGGAGGGCAATTTGCACTTGGATCCAGCCAGAAAAAACAGCGTGGCCATAAATAGCAGTCTGCTGTGTATTGCATGAACTGCACCGAAACCCTGGAAGGAAGCAAAAGCTGTTGCTGGAGCCTGAAACCATCTCAGGCAGAGAATTTGGGTGTGCAGAGCAAAGAGGGGAGCACAAGGTGAAGAGGGAGGCACCATCCCTGCTGCCATCCTCGCTGCGCCCTCCTCACTCCCATCTTGGAGCAGACCCTATTAAATTCATCAAAATAACTTTCCTGCCAAATTAGAAACCCCGTGGAAGGAAAAATAACAAAAGAGAGAGTTCAGGAACAGAAGGGTTTCCAAATGAGCTTCTCAGCTTGCTGTACACAGACACAGAACGAGGATTTAACCACCTGCTTGCACTGTGTGGCTCCACAAAGCCACCTGGCAACGTCCAGATAGAAGATTCATTTCCTAACTTCGTGTAAATACGGGGCAGAGTGCTTGGAACAACACATCTTGCCTTAAAAATAAATATACCAAATCTTCTCAGGAGCTACAGGGCACGGAAATGCGACAGGAATATCTGAGAGCAGCTCGTGGGACTACAGAACCCCTTGTTTTTCCAGGCAAGGAAACAAAATTCCATTTGAAAGGAATCATCAAAATTATTTCTGATCGAATTTAAAGGATTACCTAAAAACCTAATAATCTCCAGCTGTAATTAGATAAATGGCATACTCAGATTGATTAAGCTTGTCATTTACAGCAAGAGCTCACATTCCTCTTGTCTGTAACAAGAATGCTCCTTTGGAACGTTCTTCCATCAGGAAAGCTCCATCAGCCAAAGCTGAGGGGCCAATGGGAGATGCATTTTTAACTCAGGGGTAAGCTAAAGGCTTTGAAATTGGCCTGAAAAGGTGTTTGCATAAAGCACTGGTTGCTTGCCCTTACATTTAAAAAAACCGTGTCCTTTTCCAGCCCCCGCTTCCACCCGGCAGTGTTTGCCCGGCCCACACGGACAGACAGGCTGGGAGCTGCAGGTTGGGATTCCAGAAGAAATTCCTGTGCTGCATCTCCTTCACCTGCTGAATTCAGCCAGGGAACAACAGGGGAGGCCCATCCACGCAGCTGCCTCCTTCACTCCACCTCAAATATTCTCCTCTTCCCCAGACACTTCCTCAGAAGTACAAATGCCAGCTCCTGCCCCGAGCTGCATTCCCATCTGAGGAAGTGGAGGAAGAAGGGAAAGTCCAGCCACGGATGGCATGAAGCGTGCATGTTCTCGTAAAGCCATCAAGAGAAGCTGCATTATTCCTTCCAGGACCTGAAGGAGCCCCAAGAAAGATGGAGAGAGACTCTTTACAAGGGCCTGGAGTGCCAGGACACAGGGAATGGCTTCCCAGTGCCAGAGGACAGGGATAGATGGGATATCAGGAAGGAATTGTTCCCTGGGAGGGTGGGCAGGCCCTGGCACAGGGTGCCCAGAGCAGCTGTGGCTGCCCCTGGATCCCTGGCAGTGCCCAAGGCCAGGTTGGGCACTGGGGCTTGGAGCAGCCTGGGACAGTGGAAGGTGTCCCTGCCCATGGCAGGGGTGGCACTGGATGGGATAAGCTCAGAGCAAGTTCTCTGACAAGATCACTGAAGACTCTGCAGATGTCTATAGCATCACCTTTCCTGTTGAAACTTCAAACATCTCCCTCTAACTCCAGAATCACAGAGTCTTTTAGGTTGGAAAAGCCCTCCCAGCCCATGGAGTCCAAGCTGTGCCCGATGCCCACCTTGTCCCCAGCCCAGAGCACTGAGTGCCACCTCCAGCCCTTCCTTGGACACC
Organism: Struthidea cinerea; assembly: GCA_013397865.1. Lineage (NCBI taxonomy): Eukaryota > Metazoa > Chordata > Aves > Passeriformes > Corcoracidae > Struthidea > Struthidea cinerea. The sequence goes on from VZTI01000267.1 coordinate 109,999, forward strand.
TCCAGGGATGGGGACTCCAAACCTCCCTGGGCAGCCCCTGCCAAGGCCTGAGCAGCCTTTCCATGGAGAAATTCCTGCTGCTGTCCAAGCTGAGCCTCCCCTGGCCCAGCCTGAGGCCGTTTCCCCTTGTCCTGTCCCTGTTCCCTGGGAGCAGAGCCCAACACCCCCCGGCTGCCCCCTCCTGTCAGGGAGTTGTGCAGAGCCACAAGGTCCCCCCTGAGCCTCCTTTGCTCCAGGCTGAGCCCCTTTCCCAGCTCCCTCAGCCGCTCCTGGGGCTCCAGCCCCCTCCCAGCTCCGCTCCCTGCCCTGGACATGCTCCAGCCCCTCCAGGGCTCTCTGGTTGGGAGGAAAATGACAAAAAAGGGAACATTCCTATTCCCCCGGAGGATGAAGTATTTACTTTCATTTCAAAACTCTTTAAGAATCCCAAAAGAAATAGAAGTAATGGATAAAAAATGCAGAGATGCAAGAGGAAGAATCACACCTGGAGCTCCATCAGCACTACTCTGGGTTCGGATGAGACAATAGGAATGCTGGGGCACAGAAGCCATCAGTGCCTGACACCTTTAAAGTCTGACAACAGAAATGTTTTCAAGGTGAAGGACTGCTACTCCTACAAAAAGAGAAGAGGCTCTACAAGACCTCAGGCCCAGCAGCCTGGAGTGCCTCATTTCTCCGGGAATTTTTAATGTGTTGCCATCGAAAACAATTGCCCAGAACACGGAGCCACCTGCACTCCCACCTGCCCTGGGGGAGGGTTATCCTGCAGCTCTCCTGCCTGGATGACACAAAACGCCAACAGCTGCAGTACTAAAACCTTTGGGAGCGAAGCAAAGCCTCGGAGAGCAGAAAGCGGGATGATTCACAGCAGGGGAAGAGCTCTGAGATGCTCCTGGGGCCAGCACTTTAAACAACAACAGGAGTCCCCAAGCCTTCCCTCCCTCCCCAGAACCCATCGATACCTTGGGAATAATCCATGCAGCAAGAATGAAGAGCGCTCACCACAGAAGTAACTCCATTCCAAGGTACAGAAGACATAATATTAAATCAATAATATTAAATATACTCGTATTAATGTAAAACTTCTGAGAAAAAAAGCTCTGCGTCCCTACTCCGCAGCGAGCTCTGAAATACTGCAACTACTCCTGCAATAAACGCTCAGGTGCTGTTCTTAAATTTTGCCAAAGCTCTGGCTTTTCTCCGTTTATTTTATAAAATATTGATCACTGAATATGATGAATTAACTGCAAGCCAGACATTTATAACAGGTGTGTGGCATGTAGGAGTAAACTGCAGTTTTATTGGCTTTTCCTTTCCCTTAAGCTCATCCTTATTCTTATATATTCTCAAACCCTCAATATCACTAGAAATGATTGGGTTGTATTTCAAGGAATTAATGTCTATTTAATGACACTTTGCTGTTAGTAATTGAGCAGAAAGGGAATAATTTTTTAAAGAAATGGCAGTAATTGCTCCAAAATCCTCTTCTGGAGAGCAACAGATGTTATGGTGCTTCCTATAATACACATTTTTCAAGAAATACAGTTTTCCATGACTTTTTATAGGACTAATTAGTTCCAAAATGTGGAATTCCATCCTCCTTTTCCCCGAACTCCTGCGAGAACATGTGAACCCTGATTTCTTGGGGTTTGCAGCTGGGACATGAAACCAATATTGGTAATAAAGTTCTCCTTCCACCAAACACAAAGAACCCTCCAGTTCCCAAATTATTTTTGAGAGAGGGATGATGTCTGAGCATCACATGAAGACACTGCTCAAAGTAAGAAGCAACAATCACACGGCAATAAGGATTATATATATAAAATTATTGTATTTTACCAAACATTTGCTATTTCTGAAAGGTTTTGGATCTGATATTTTAACTCTAATACTTAAAAACCACTTGAGGACTCCAAGTCAGCTGATTTGGGTCAATAGCAGAGATGGATTTCAAAGCATTAAATAAACCGTCTTTCAGTTCCCCTCAGACAAGAGTAAATACTCCAGCATTTATTACATGTATTGGACACTAAACACTGAATTACCTTTTCACTTCTTATCTCAACACATTCCAAAACACGGCATTAACAGGGTAATGGATTGCTGTGAACATGGGGTGAACTCGATGGCTTTCCTGTCATTTCCAAAACAGATTATGAAACAAAATCATTCCAGTTCCTGGCAATTCCCATCCAGCTTCCAGCAGCCACATGCTGCGCACCTCACAACATTCCTGTGGAGGAATAAAATGCATCCATCCAGCCCAGCCTGCTTTTATGCTTATTCACAGCTTCAGCTTCTCTTTCTCATCCTCCTGCTCATCCTCCATGATTTACCTTTCTTCCCATTCCTTTCTCTTTTGCCCTTCCCTTCGCGTCCTCCTGCTTTTGTTCAATCCAAACCCTTGCACACTTCTCTTGGAGAAAATCTGAAGGACCAGATTCTCTCCATGGAATCACAGATTGGGAAACACCTCTCGTTGGAGGGCACTATGTGCTGGAAGAGAGACAGGCCCTGAGGATCAGAGAGAGGGGCTCTGTCCTGGGCCCGGAGGTGACCCTGGGAGTGCATCCAGGTCACCGGGGACGGACTGAGAGAGGATTGTGTGTTTATGGACAGACTGGGCCTGTGAGAAGTGTTCATTGCAGTTTGGGGCCTTATAGGGCATTGTTTGCCTGTTACCATCATAGGTAAAATCTGTGCAATGCCCCAGGTGATTGGGGGACACTGTGGGGAACATCTTTCCTGTTTATAGGATGTGATATCCTGTTGGGTGCTGGGATTTAGGGAATTCTGACTGTGCAATAAAGGTCTTTACCACTCTTCGTCTGATGAGCAAGGTCCTTGCCCATGCATCATTACTGCACCTCTGAGATTATCGAGTCCAACCTTTCCTGAAGCTGCAGCTTCCCAACAAAAAGGATTGGAGGTCATAAGCAACCCAAACTAAGGAGCTTCTGAGAAGCAGGCACAGCGAGTCCGTGGGACATGCAGGATCCATGTCCGGGCCTGGCAATGTCACCTCCACACCAAAGTGACCTTCACTGATCCGCTGCTTCATACCCAATCTGGTCCGAGTTATGGAAACCCGCTGGAGTGCATTAAAATGTCATGTTCCTAATGAAGCTGGGCTGGGAGACTGAGGAGCTGAGCTCGACACTGCACAGAGCTGTTCCAGGAGCTCTGACTTATGAGACAGGCACAGATAAGATTCCTGCACTCACACTGCTGGAGGCCTCATCATTTTCTGACACGTTATATTTCAAAGTGCTCTTAATTTCCTCCAGTTATTTGGGGAGAAATGGTGCTGCACTGCAGCGATTCCAGCCAGCCTTCCCTAAAGTATGCACTGAATGGGAACACTGATCCCCTCGAGTTTGCTTTCCCGAGGATGAATCTTTGGGTTCTCATTGTCACTGTAGAAGAGCACAGGGAGAAATCACAGGCAGTGAGGGCACCTCCCTGACACTTCCCGTGCTTTAATCAATGCCTCCCCGGATGGGGGAGAGTTTTTAACATCTTTGCCAGGAATTCAGGAGGCGAACGGGACCTTCAGCAGTCTCTGCTTTCAGAGAGTTGTTTATTGAGTCTTATTAGAGAAATAAAGTCACTGACGTGACCCAGACACAGCACAGAGCAGAGAATGCAGGAAAAGCCCGCACAATCAAGATTATACAGTCTTTTTAAAGGTAAATTATCCAACAAAAATGTAAAACGAAAGATATTTTCACTTTTCCACCAATGTTCAATAACTCACTTTGTCACGTACACAGGAACTGTGGAATTCTTTATCCAATCACCTTAAACTACTTCTACTGCAGAATACGGAGTACTAGAAGGAGGAACAAAAGGCCTGGAGAACAACAACAATCCTCCATTTTGAAGTTTTTTACCTTTTCTCTATTTGCTATATTAACAAGCCCAAAGACCCTAAATTTTCACCTTGTGATAATCTTACATAACATTCTATCATCTAGTTCACACCCGTGTAGATTCCAACTCTTCCCAAAGGGTAGGGAATTTTCTCCATGGGCGAAAGTCAAAGACAGTGTTGTCCAGGGGGGTAGAATCCTTCAAAACAGGCAGAGAGATATTCTCTGCATTCTGGATTCCAACGCCTCCCCACACACCAGTGCTGTACATCCAACACAAAAACATCGGAGTCTTCCCTGCACCTGGGGGTAAAGCAGCTCTCTAAAGACCCATGCAGACAAAGCCATGCTGGCAAAAAAGGGGGGAAAATGCTTTTAAAGAGGATTTGAAGTGCCATCCCCTCCTCCTGTTGGAAAGGTACTGGATCCTGTTCAGGGAGCACACGCGGTGGCTCGGATGATCTCACTCTTCACAAAGCTTGTGTGAAGTAGATGGATGGAAAACATTCCTCCCTGTGAGGTGGGGAGGCCCTGGCACAAAAGCTGTGGCTGCCCCTGGATCCCTGGAAATGTCCAAGGCCATTCAGGTTGGATGGGGCTTGGAGTAACCTGGGGTAGTGGAAGGTGTCCTACCCATGGCAGGGGGTGGAACAGGATGGGCTTTGATGTCCCTTCCAAACAAAACCATTCTGTGATTCCATGAATAACTAGTCCCACTCACGATAATCTCCTTGCTTCCAGCACCAGGAAGAAGGTTTGGCCGTGCTCTCACCTCAAGACTGGAAAAGCAGAATCCTGAAGAGCAACAGGACAGCTCTAAAGGTTCATCTCTTACAAGATGCAGCTTGCATTTGAACCGAGGCAATCGACTCCGGACTTTCCTACTGCCAGCAGGTTCTCGGCTCCAGTCATGGGAAAAACAATAACTCATTTCTCACACAATCCAGCTGAACATGCAACTCCTGACTGGTTACAACCCAGAGTTCAGTCCTTCTACACAAACCAATATATTTAATAAAACATTACCGGAGGGAAGTGATTGTCCCCCTGTACTGGTGAGGTCACATCCCTGTCCTGTGTTCAGTTCTCCCGGCCAGAGCGCCCTGGAGGGGCTGGAGCGTGTCCAGGGCAGGGAACGGAGCTGGGAAGGGGCTGGAGCCCCGGGAGCGGCTGAGGGAGCTGGGAAAGGGGCTCAGCCTGGAGCAAAGGAGGCTCAGGGGGGACCTTGTGGCTCTGCACAACTCCCTGACAGGAGGGGGCAGCCGGGGGGGGTCGGGCTCTGCTCCCAGGGAACAGGGCCAGGACAAGGGGAAACGGCCTCAGGCTGGGCCAGGGGAGGCTCAGGTTGGACAGCAGCAGGAATTTCTCCATGGAAAGGCTGCTCAGGCCTTGGCAGGGGCTGCCCAGGGAGGTTTGGAGTGCCCATCCCTGGAGGTGTCCAGGGAAGGGCTGGAGGTGGCACTCAGTGCTCTGGGCTGGGGACAAGGTGGGCATCGGGCACAGCTTGGACTGCATGGGCTGGGAGGGCTTTTCCAACCTAAAAGATTCTGGGATTGCAGTGCTGTGAAAAGTTGTTCACTGGATTTCTCCAGAGTAATTGCAAAAAATGTTTGTAAAGACACTTCCTTCAACTGTTAACACATAGAGAACAGTAGGATGTTCTGAATAGCTCAGAAATATGACTGTAAAGCACAGGATATTTAAAACAAAATATTAAAATAAAAGAAAGCCTTTCTGAGATGGATAATCCATACGGATTCAGCGATCCTAAATCAGAAAAAAATGTCACTCGGCCATCTCTCTAAATAACAGGGACTGCATTCATTAGCTGGACTCACTGTCACCCTGTGCAGTTCATTAAGGATGCTGCTTTCTCTGTTCACACAGGAAACTGTTTAGAATTCCGCTGGACCTGCTCAGGCTTCCCTTTCACTAGAGCTGGAAAGGAAAAAAACCTCCAGATAATGAAAGCCAAACATCTGGCACATTCAGCAAACACTTGCATCCTAATGATGGGGGGAGAAGTCATCCCTCTCATCAGTTCATTTCATCCCAGGCGTGTGGGTGGGGTGCGGAGATGGGGAGCACAGAAGCCTCTCTTCACCCCCCACCAGGAGCTCGGGTTGGGATCTAAGGGATGGATCTGCACTGCCACTGCTCACTGGGTTGACATTCCCACAAGGAAAAGCACATTTTTCAGGGATTATACATAATATTTATTAAAAAAAAAAATATATATATATGTAAAAATGTGATCTGAGAGAAAGAACAAGGCCAGGAGCAAGGGATGTTGAAGGCAGTCCTGAGCAGGGGCACCGAAGGCAACCTGTAAAAAAAAATCCTACAGACCTTGCACCCAGAGCAGTTCAGGTGCCTGGAGTTGATGCTTAAAGGGCTGGAACCCCTCTGTTCTGGAGACAGACTGTGTTGGGATTGTTCAACCTGGAGAAGAGAAGGCTCCAGGGAGAGCTCAGAGCCCCTTCCAGGGCCTAAAGGGGCTCCAGGAGAGCTGGAGAGGGCCTGGGGACAAGGGCTGGAGGGACAGGACACAGGGAATGGCTTCCCAGTGCCAGAGGGCAGGGATGGATGGGATATTGGGGCGGAATTGTTCCCTGGGAGGGTGGGCAGGCCCTGGCACAGGGTGCCCAGAGCAGCTGTGGCTGCCCCTGGATCCCTGGCAGTGCCCAAGGCCAGGTTGGACATTGGGGCTTGGAGCAGCCTGGGACAGTGGAAGGTGTCCCTGCCCATGGCAGGGGTGGCACTGGATGGGCTTTAGGGTCCCTTCCACCCAAACCAGTCTGGGATCCAATGAAGTTCCCCTTGGGTCTGCTACAGGCAGTAGGGCCAAGCCAGGGCTCACAACTCCAGGTGTTCCCACATGGATATCAAGGAGCTGCTGCACCCAGCCCAGAGAGGAGAAGCCAGTTTCCCTCAGCAAAGCTTTGAAGACCCAGAGCAGGGTCTAAAAGAGACAGCGTTGGGCTGAAGAGGGTGTGGGCAGAGCTGCCAACATGCTGGGATGAGGAGCAATCCCACTCCAGAGAGGGTGAGCATCCCTGCCAGGGAGAATGGCTCTTGGGAAGGCAGGGAGAGGCCTTGGTGGGAAGAACAAGCAGCTCCAGGTGTCCCTCAGCACAAGGAGGAGCAGCAGACACTGCTGATACCCACGGTCTGTTGTTCAAAGCCATTGAGAGGGATCATCTCCAAAAGCTTTCCGAGAAAAGGCCACGGGGAGAAGAACGTGAGGCCTTTCTCTCAGGAGAGGAAGAATAGAAGAGCAATAAGGACAGGAACTGGAGGGGTTCACCTGTCTCTGTTCACAGAGACATCTCCAAGCTATCCCTCATGGAATTCTTTGGCACTGAGCCAAGTCCTTGTGAGTAGGGAAAAAGGAAGACCTTCTCCCAAGAGAGAAGCAACAGGTTCCACCCGCACGATGGTCTGTGCTGCGTTCTCAGTTCCCTGACGCTGATCCAAGGCCAAGATTGTGCTAGGCCTTGGATCAATCCATCATCTTTCCCCTGGAAGGCTCTGCAAGCAGTGGTAGCAGCCTTGAGCTCTGTCTGGTGTGCAGCTCGTCAGCTGAGACAGCTGTAGCAATAACCGCGCTCTCCCATGCCTCATAAATCGCGATGTGGGCTCCACTCTCCAGCTGGGGCCGGGAAACCGGGGCAATTCCAAGCTATTAAACTGGAAGTTACAGGGCCATAACTTCTTACCCTGCTCCCTGCTTTAAAGGAGAGCGTTGCCTGTGGTGTGTTCAACATGCAAGTAAATCAGGTCCACCCGGGAGCAGAGGACAGGAGTCAAGGTTAAGGGAGAAGCACGTCCTCTCCGCTTGATTCCCGGCACACCTGGGACAAGCACAGTCTGCTCGAGACTTTTGGCTGCATTTCAAGCAGTTCATGGAGCACAAAGACTGCAAAAGCAACACCGAGGCCCATCTTAGCCCTTTAGAAAACAAACTGGATGCTTCACGGGGCTGAAGGGTCACGACAGCACAAATTAAAGCAGGTTTTGACGGTGCAGCAGAAGCAGACAGGGCCATCCACATACTGCTTCCACCAGGCACAGCACTGGGTGTCCAGCCAGCACAAACTCCTCTAGATCTGCCAAAGAGAGGGCTGTCTATCACAGAGTCACAGAATGGTTTGGGTTGGGAGGGACATTAAAGATCATCCAGTCCCAAAACCCTCTTCCATGGGCAGGGACACCTCGCACCCAAACCAGGTTGCTCCGAGTCCCATCTACCCTTGATGCAAACCCCACACCATTCCATGGCACCCCTCCGGCCTCTCTCACCCCCTCACGTGCCAGGTTGCTGGGAAGTCCATCACACAGAGCATCTCCCCTGCCAGGGCCTCACAATAGCCATCATTTGGGCAAGCAGCAGCTCTGGAGAAGACAAACCTTCTACATCCATGCTCAGATGCTCCGGCAAGGATGAATCAACTCAACATTGTTGATGTCCAGTAGCTTTTCTCCAGGCCCAGTTTGGGAAGAGTCAGCCCCACCACCACCACCAGCTTCACTGCACGTTCAGGCCAGAAGCAGGGAAGCAGAGAGAGGACTTTGTGTAGCTTGTTTTGTACAACATTCTTGACTTCAGAGGCAGGTCAGGTATTGCTGTAATCCATCTCTTTTTGGGACTGCAGGGCCAAGTACTGAACAGTGTGAAGTGTTATAGAGTAGAATGATTGTGGGGAATTTTTGTTGTAATTGTGATGAAGGGTCGAGGGGTGGATTTTGTGTAAATTGTTCATTTTTGTTCTGTGTTGTGGTGGTTTTGGTGTTGGGAATTTGTTTGTTTGTTTAGTTTGGTTGTTCTTGTTGTTTAAAGTGAAGGTTGTGTGATGAATGTGGATTTTAATGATAATTCTTAAATACCTGAAATAAGGTTTCCAACACAGTGTCCACTCAGCAAGAACAGCCCTGACCAGTTCATTAACTGGTTTCCAAAGAATGCTGTGATGGCCTTACCTGGTTCACAGTGATTTCATCCCTGCCCAGGATGGACCAAAGCAAGGAGAAACAGAACCTGAGCCCCATGAGTGGTGCTGAACACTGAGTTATGGGCAATACGCAGCATTTCTAAAGCAAATGCTCAGGGAACTTCTGAACCAGAGCCCCCAAAGCACCAAGTGTGGGGAAAACTCATTACAAATCTGTTAAAGGAAGGATGCGGTGTGAGAGCACCTCGCCAATTTAAAATTCAGTGAGGGTTATGTATGAACCAGGGATGTAAATTTATGGATCAAGAACGGTTCCATATCCCATAGCCAGCTCCCAACCTTTGTTTGGTTGTTTCTTTGTGTCAGACAGCAGCTGTTTGATTTGGCTGCTCCCTGGGCTGGGAGAGCTGTGCTGGTGACTGTGCCCAGGGTGGGAATGCAGGGATTTCTCCAGTTGTTGGCATGGATTCAGAGCCTGTTTTCCTCAGACCAGCAGTGCAGCAGGCCCAGCACTCACTCACACAGCTCCAACCTTCACAGTGACACCAGGAGGGGACTAAAACCAGTCAACTCCCCTCCTTAAACCTTCCCCCCTGCCAAGCACTTCTACCAGAGGACAGAAATCCCACGGGTGGGATTCAGGGAATGCGCAGGGCCTGCAGACCGTGGCAGGATCAGGAGCTGTCACCGGAGGAACCTAAATTCCTCCACATCCCAGAAGCATCCTGGCCTCGGCACACTCAGTCTGTAGCAAACCATTTTTGTCCTAGTGAATCACCCGAAATTACAGCTCCAATTGCTCATGGACTGTCACAATCCTGCTTTACTCAGCCCTCCTTTTGAGCTGAGATAGTGGAAGTGCTTAACAATGGTAACATTTGTTTAACTCAGAACCCAACGCATGCTTGGATGCTGGGAGGGAAAAGAGCACTCCCAAACAAGAGTAATTTTTGCAAAAGGAGTTGCAGCATCTCAAGTGTCACAGAGGAAGCAGATTCAGCTGCCATGGCTTCAGATCCAAAGCTCTGGTGATATCTCACAGATTGAACAGCTCCAGGAGGAAAAGTCACCGCAGAATTTCACTTTACCAGAGGTGGGTGTGATATTAAAAACCATTATAAAATTTCAAGAGACATTCTGTGCTTTAATGGAGTTCACAATTGTTTCTGGATATTGTGATACAGAGGTTTTCTTCTTAAAAGCCTGGATTCAGCTGAGATTTTTGCACTGGAACCTTGCTCCCTCCATCAAACCAACAGTTTGGATCTATGTGTGCGTGAACTTGGGCCCACTTTACGCTGGAGAAAATAAAATCTAAAATAGTTTCTCTACAGAGGGACCAGAGCAGCAGCATTTGAAGGAATGTGTTCCGAGGAACGCTTGTGCTCCATCAGGACAGAGCAAACAAATCCCACATCCCTTGTGCTCCCCAGATGAAAAAAAACTTGGATTGTTCAGCTTTGTGGGAGCCATAGTTAACGGCAGGGCGGAACCATCGGTGCTGTTCCCATGTCTGGCCTAATCTGGGGCAGAATTTTTCCATTTTGGCTCTCTCAAAGAGCTGCCAGAAAAGCAAAACCAATGGGGGCAACCAGCGAACTTGGTCTTACTGCTTCTCCAGACGTGAGCAGAGGAGATTCTCCAAAGGATTGGCCCTTGGAGACAGAGACAGGGAGCCAGAAAAGAGCCATATGTTAAATTTCCATATTGGCTGGGATCAAAATCACCCTGGGAAGGCTGATCCAGGCAAATTGCACTGGGGGGCTGTAATGCCATAAACCTGGAAGCAACACGTGCACGGCTGTGGTGTCCTTAAGGGAATTAAGAACCCTTTAGAAATTGGGGAATTTCATTTTCCAGACACAAAGACCAAAAAATACAAATAGCAGTTTAGTTTGTGTGCTCTCATAGAGGATTGATCCAGCAGGAAACCTTTGTATCTGGGAGAAATAAGATTAATTTGTTCTCGATTTGGAGAGGGTTCACTGACAGAAAGTAAGCTGGATTTGAATGATAATCAGCTGATTAAACAAGATGGAAAAACAAAAGAGGAGTTGTAATTAAGGGTTATCAGCATTTGTTTGGGAGGAAAAAAAAAGAAATTAGGGAAGTAAGTAGAAAAATCAGCTGAAATGTGGAGTTCAGCTGTCTGAATATGAAGGAGGCCCAGAAATCTTTAAATCCCAGGTATATCAAAATCTTCAATATTCCAAGGAAAAAAGAGGGAGGGAAAGACTTTCAAGAAGAGGGACTCTGCATGGGTGCACAGCTAACAGGGAACTACCTCCCGCATTAGAAGGCTTTTCATGGAAACCTATGGAGTTTCAAAAAGCCTAAAACCAGACACAATGAAGTTAAAAGAAAATCTGGGGAGAATTGGTGTCACAGAATCTCAGGAAGATCTCCAAGAGTGCAATATTTTCCTGGTTTTGAGAACTTTATAAAGATTTTTGGCTGCTCTATGCAGGCAGAGGTGAGGAAAAGAACAACGTGGATTCCTCTGCAGCAAGATGGATATTTTGGGAAGGATAATCACCGAATCATTAAGGTTGGAAAAGATCTCCAAGGTCATCCAGTCCAGCGAGTGCAAGTACAAAGGAAATTTTTGACCTTGTTTTCAGTAAGGGTGTTAATATTTGCCATGGGAGGAGAGGGAGGGGATGAGTGGGGAAGAAAAGAAAATGAAAAAAGAAATGAAATAAAAAACAAGAAACACAAGGGTACAAAAGAAGAAATCATCGTAAAGGGAATAAAAGCAGTAGGGGCCATTAAAGTCAAAGCCAGAGTTTGGAAACAAACGGCGCACAAAATTGAACACCACTCCGACACTTCCTTTAACTGGGATACTGCAGACAATTAAAGAGCAGGGAATAAATTATTCATGCTTATGGGAAGAATTCTCTCCAAGCCTACACCACTTCCTTCAGTGGCACAGAGACCCGAGTGCTCTTCCCTTCAAATTTCTTTCCAAAGACACGGAAGCACTGGGAAATGTGACCAAATTTCTTACTATTCAGCACCAGGTAGCTTGTGAGAGACTCACTAAGAGATTACTTCATCAGATAACATTCCCCAAATGCTGGAGATCCCACTAATCTGGGGTTTAGCTGAGTATTCAGCAGTGTCACATGGGAAACCGTGAGTTAAGCTGTAACCAGCAGAGGCATTTAGGGGTAGGTGAGCATCTGGTCATGGGGAGACAACAGCAGAAGTCCTGAAAACTTAAGTGATTATTAGAGGGTCTTAAAATTCAGGCTTGGAACCGATCCCATTAAACATTTCAGCAGTAACTGTGTCACTGATGGTGGCAACAGGTTGATAAATCGTGGCACAGCGGGGACACAGGACTTGGAGGAGAGGCCGCTGGTGGCACCCAGAAGTGACTGGAGGCTCTGAAGGACTGAAGGAACAGAAACAGGATAAATTCAGGGAGGCACAACTCAGGGTCAGGTACTCAGGGAGTGCAAGACATTTCCTGGAGTGCTGGGAAGTGCCCAGTGGAAACTGCCGAGGAGGAGGAGGAGGAGGGCGGCAGCAGCAGCAGCAGCAGGGAGGGTGAGCTCATGCCAGCAGGAGGATAAACCTTCCACTTTTACAAGGGCATGGAGAGACAAGGGGGAATGGCTTCCCAGTGCCAGAGGGCAGGGATGGATGGGATATTGGGAAGGAATTGCTCCCTGGGAGGGGGGGCAGGCCCTGGCACAGGGTGCCCAGAGCAGCTGTGGCTGCCCCTGGATCCCTGGCAGTGCCCAAGGCCAGGTTGGACACTGGGGCTTGGAGCAGCCTGGGACAGTGGGAGGTGTCCCTGCCCATGGCAGGGGTGGCACTGGATGGGCTTTAAGCTCCCATCCCACCCAAACCAGTCTGGGATTCTAAAAACCAAAAGCCCAACCCCATCCTTGTTTTTGGAATAATTCAGTGCTGACACCAGGAGAGATCTGGAGTTCAGGGTCCCAGCCCCACAGCTGGAGGTGCAGACGGCCTGTCCCAGTGTGAGGCTCCTAACGCACATTTCAGCTGATGATCTCAGAACCAGCGGTGCTAAAACTGCCTCCAAACACCAGCGTTGCCACCTCTCAGCCCCAAAAGTTCACTGGTGCTGTTAAACTGCACCAATGCCTTTCACAGCTCCACTCCTTGTGAAAATTTGCCTTTTTTCTTTCTTTGGTTTTTTTGTTTTTTAATAAAGCTGATGATTGTGAAGAAGAGACTTTCATAGACACACCAAAAAAGAAATCCTAATCCACAATTGAAACAGCAAGTTAAAACTGGACATCTCAAACCACAGCCTGCAGCACAAAAGGAATTAATTCACTCTTTATACCTTTAACCCTTACAAAAATTTAGCTGTACAGCAAGCTAAGACCAGAATCCAGCATGGCCGCTTAGTTTTATTTTTCATCTAAAGAGCGTAAATTTCCTTCATTTCATGTTATTTGAAAATAGTTGTGAGGAAAGGTTTCTTCAGCATAGAGACCCGTCTCTTATTCCTAAAAGAAATTACCAGACAATCTCAAGAAATCAGGATGTTCTCAAATGAAAAAGGAGAGAAAAAAAAAATAATGTAATTCTAAACCCCCACTTTTATAATAGGAGGAAAAAAAAAAAAGAAAAGCTCTAAAGCCTCCCCACCTTTCCAAGGAACATTAAAAATTTTGCAGCACAATTTTCCAGGCGACTGCCTTTGTGGCAGAGCCATTACACCTGAGCAAATATGACACAAGGTGACAATACAATTATTCCAAGCAGTGATTTAGCACGGGTAGAACACCATAAAAAAGATATCGAGCCCCAAAGTTCTCCACAGGCTGCACATTCCCTCTCCAAGGGTAAGGTGTGAAACACAGCACCTGGGAGTAACTTTCTTGCCTCAGCAGCTCCAGACATGAGCTGGGAGAGGAGGCTTCACCCTTGAGCAGAGCTGTCCTCTCCTTAAGTTCCACTCTTATTTCTTAGGGGTGCACCTGCCAAGGCACGGGGATCACGTTCCCGAAACCTGAGTGCTACCACGGACAGATAAAATGCATCAAATAACCCCTGGCTCACCGTCCTGCTGCCTCTCCTGGCAAAGAAAACCCCAAAGCAACACTGCAGTTCCGATAAGAGAAACTGAGAATCCACAGGCGAAGTCTCCAGCTCCCCAAAGCAAGACTCCACCCCGTGAGAGTCCAGGCCATTAATGTTATTAATTATTTACCCTATCTCCTATCATATCAGCTTCCCAGCTCCACCAATCGGCTGGGAAGGAAGGAAACGTGGAGCTGGGGTTACCCTTGCACAGGGAATGTTATCCTCGTGTGACAACACAGCGCCTCAAACACCAGCTCCCTTCGTGTGGAGAAAGATAAACAAAACACACACCTCCCTTCTGCCTTCCAATGCTACATCAAGTTTACTTGTTTACAGCTTCCTTGCTTACAGTTCTCCAGATTAAATGGGATGCAGTAGTCACTCAAATTCCCCTTTTTTAAAAAAAAATCTGAAGCAGCGGCAGCACGGCAGTGAACACCAGGCAAGGAAAATGCAGGATTCCAACAACAGTAATTACTAAAATAATACTAATTTAACAGACAAGGAATAAGTTTAAAAAAAACCAGAACAACCCCAAAGCTCAAAAAACAACTAAGCAACCAAACAAAAAAACCCCAAACAAACAAAACAAAACAAAACAAAAGTATGCAGTAAGAAGAGTTAAATATGAAGGAATTCAAGGTATGACCAAAAAAAGTGTTGGTTTTTTGTTTGTTTTTTTTTTTTTTAAATTAGGGTTGACTGTGGTTTGAGAAAAAAAGGGAGAGAGGCTGACAGAAAGTACTAACAGAGCACTTACGACTGAGTGTAGAGGCTTATCAAGGAATTAGCCAGGTACAAGCCCTTAAGTTTCCTAATCCTCAACTCTAAAAACCGCAAAACCCAGCCAGAATGCAGCTGGGCATAGGAGTGCTGCAGAGGAATTCCTCTGAGGAAGAGGAGCGGAGTCGTGGGACCTCCACCGTGCCACCAACATGAATTTCCAGTCGAAACAACTGAAAAGCGAGTGTTCAGATCTTTCCTCTCTCACCGCAGGGAAACCACGCTGATGGGAAAGACACAGAGCTCAGTTTGACAAAGGACATCAAGCCCCGGCGGTTTTCACCGACTCCCCCCTCTCCAAATCTAAGGCGATGAGGGAGTCATGGTTCTTGTAAAGAGATGAATAAAATACCAGTTCTGGGCGTAATTTTTACCTGAATCCCAAGGGAAATCAAACACCCCAGCCTGAGTTGGCAGTTCAAAGTTTGCTGCGCTGGGTGATGCAGCAAGTTCCCCCCGCGTCTCCACAGGCAGCGAGAACACACCTGGCACCCTCCGCTCTGCTGCCCGAATAACCCCAGAGCCGGATCAGAGCAACGCCACGCACCTGCCATCGAACAACCCGAGGGAGAGCAAAGGCGGGGAAAAAAAAAAAAAATACCTCGGCATGTCAGAGCAGGAGGCGCCCGGCCATTCCCCACCGGCGGCTCCGCATCCCGGCTGCTCCCGATGCTGCGCTGGGCAGGGACGCGCCTGCCCCTTGCCGGCGCCGGGCACTCCCCCGCTGCCAGCCCGGCTCCCCAGCTGCCCCCGGCTCTCTCCCTCTCTCTCCCCGTCTCCTTTTCTCTCCCCCTCCCGGCTCCCCCCGGCTCCCAGCGCGGCTCGGAGCGCTGCGGGCGGGGCTGGGCAGCGCTGCCCGGCGGGCGCTGCGTCCCGGCCC
>VZTI01000268.1:0-19790 GCA_013397865.1 Struthidea cinerea
CCTGGAGGAGCCTGAGGATGGGGCCGACAGGAGCTCCAGGGAGGTCAGTGAGAAGTGGGGATTGTCCTCGTGCCTGGCTCCATTCCAGGCTGGGAATGACAGGCTGATGAGGAAAACCAGCACAAAGCCATCCTGGATAATTCAAACCCCACCCTGCTGCGGGGCAAACAGGGTCAGGAGACTGGGGGGTGGACCCCATCCCCTCAGCAGCTCTGGGGGCACCATGGGGTTAAAAAGGGTGAGGGACACAGCTCTACTCCTGAGGGGCCTGGAGGAGCCTGAGGATGGGGTCAACAGGAACTCCGCAAAAGTGAGAACTGTCCTCGTGCCTGGCACCATTCCAGGCTGACAAACCAACCGCAGCACCCTCATCCTGAATATTGAAACCCCACCCTGCACGGGGGGAAACAGGGCCACAAGACTGCGAGGGGTCCCCATCCCCTCAGCAGCTCTGGGGACACCACGGGGTTAGAGGGGGATGGACACAGCAAACAGGGGAGCCCCACTCCTGAGGGACCTGGGCAGCCTGAGGGTGGGGTCAACAGGAACTCCACGAAAACTGTGAATTGTCCTCGTGCCTGGCACCATTCCAGGCTGACAAACCAACCCCAGCACCCTCATCCCGAATAGTTCAAAGCTCACCCTGCATGGGGGAACCAGGACCAGGAGACTGCAAGGAATTCCCATTCCCAGTGCTGGTTCCTCGGGCACCACCAGTGCTGGGCCCCTGAGTTCAAGGGTGGCGTGGGAAAAGCAGGGATGAGGCAAGAGAGGCCACCGAGGGGCTTGGGGCCTGTGGATTCCAATCCACAGAGTCCATAGGCTGTTCTCTTCCAGCAGCACCTGCACAACCGCTCAGTTCAGGTGGAAATTCCGGAGGTTTTCCATAATTCTTGTGGGGAACGCTGGGAGCGGAGGGCACCCGCGAGGCCCCCCCTCCCGCTCACCCATCATTCCAGCTTTCAAAATCCAGCCACTTTCCCCTCCTAATCCTCACCTAAGTGTCCTCCAGCCTGCCTTTCTGCCAGAAATCGGGATCCTAATGTGCTGTAATCACATAATTCCTGTCAGGAAAAGTAAACAGGGATGGCTGAGTGATTTCCAAACAACACACTAATGGCCAGAGAAGGGAAAAAAAATCCTCCCGCTTCACTTCCCCTCAAATTTTTTCTTCAGCCACTCTTTTGCTGTTCATATTTATTGTAGGTTTTCGCCTCATTTTTGGGTTTATTTACCCCGAGCTAATGAATAACACGGTGAACATATGCTATAAACCACCATTAAGTTGAAATTTGGAGAAAAGAAAATCACTTCAGTGGCAGAGCTGAGCGGATGTGTAACCGCTAAATGCCCAGCACTGATATTTGAAGGCTTCTTAGGAGAGGTCTCTTGGGATTTCTTGGTCAAATAAAATGAGGTATTTCGTAGGAATTCTCCTTTCAGAGTTCGGCTCGTTTTTCCAACAGTCTGATGCAGATGCTGCTCTGAAAAAAAAAAAAAAAGAGTCAACTACGGACTTTTTCCATCTTGCAGGCTTTGAATCTCATTTTTCCTGATTATCACAGCTGTTCCAGGCAGCAGGGGAAGCAGCGCCAGCAGATGAGACCTCGCACACCAATTTTAGAGGGGGTTTGGGCCATCTTGCAGCAAACTCAAGCATGGAAATCTACAGACGTGCAAAACATTTGGGGAGAATTTCGTCCAACACGAGCGCAAAAGTTGCCGAAAACTTGGGGTTTTCAGAGGAGCTGTGAGTGACTCCTTGTCAGAAGGAGAGGCTCCAAGGAGGCTTTCCCAAAGCACATCTGTCCAGTGTTATTCCATTTTTCCTTCGGGACCTGGCTGCTGCCCTGTGGAGGATGCCCACAAACGCTGGTTTAGCGTGGAAGGGGCTGCAAACATCTTGGAGGACGGGATTAGAGCCCAAAATAAGCCTGGAAAGGATTATTTGTTATTAAAATGACACCATCCAGCGGGAAAAGGGAAAGAGTCCCCCCCGTGCATGCGCTCACTCCTAAGGAAATGCTGGACAACGGGAGGAGCAGGAGCTGGAGTCCATTCCAGCAAACATCTGCTGGCTTCCAACAGACCTTGAGGACCTGGTGGCCATAAAGGGGAAAAAAACCCTTCAAGAGACAGGCAGGGAAAGCTGCTCAGGCTCCTGAGCTTTTCCAACATTCCAACCCAGGCCCGGGCTTTTGTAGGAACGCAAAACACCACGGAGACGAGGCCAGCCAGGAAGAGCCGGAGCAGCAGAGCCGCCAGCAGTAACTCCGGGATCGAAGGTGGAGCTGCCACGAACCCTCAGAAAGCAGCAGGAGGAAGCGCCCAGGCAGCTGCAGCACCCGTGGCACGGCTGGGAGCTCAATCATCCCGGCAGGAACAGCTCGGGAAGGGCGTCCCGGGGCCTCTGGGCACAGACCAGGCTTGTGGACACGGAACCTTTGGATCAAAGGCCTGGAAGGAGTCTCCAGGCACAATTCCTGTGCCTCTCCTCAGAAGTGCAGCACGTCTGAGCACACACAGACCTTTCCTGGGCAAGCCAGAGGCATTTCTAGTTTGGGGCAGGGAGGTCTGGGCTGGCCTCCGGATGAGTTTTAGGAAGAGTTATTCCCTGCTTTTCCTGCTGGGGAGGAGCAGCCGGGTCTCTGAGGCTCTGAGAGGCCAGGCTGCTCTTGCCTGGTGAATCCGGGATGGATTTGGATGCGATCTCAATTATTGATTCCTTCCCTTGGCCTAAAATTGCTGCTCATGACTCCGGAGCCGCATCAGTCACGGACCAACAGGCGCCTCTTAAACTGAACTCCTCCTTTTAACGGGGAGAGGAGGGAGTCCCAAAAACCGGGATGTGGTTGGGGTTTCCTGGGGATTGCAGGTGGCAAAGTCCGGGGAGTTCAATGTGTTTGACAGCTACAGAGGAGCTAAAGGGGAGGAATGTCTGCCTTGGAGCGACCAGTGATTGCTCCAAGGATTAAAGGATGCCAAACTTAACCCCTTAGGTTTAAAGGATATTCCAGGCTGGTTTGCCTCGCTGTCACCCCAAGCCAATGCCACTTTGCAGTGACTTTTGCCATGCCACTGGTAAAAAAAAAAAGAAGGCTAAAGCAGCTCAGTGCAGGGAAAGCAGCTGACACCACCACAAAGGGGTTCAGCAGCCTGAGGTTCAGCCTGGGGGAAGTCCAGACCGGTCTCCAGGAAGCAGGGACAGCATCATGAGGTTTCCAGGAGCCTCCACTGCAGCCCCTGCACCTGCTGAGGTGACAGAGCTCGAGGCTGTTCCTTCTCAGTCCCCATTCCACGAGCAATTCCTGTGCTTGGGAGCTGGACATCCCTGTGTCCCCAGCCCACATGCACTGCCTGCCTTGGTGTCCCAGTGTTTCCATCCTTTCCTGGGCAGCTCCTCTGGTTTTTGCCTTCCAGAGCCTTTCCCAGGCTTGCTGCGGCTCCGTTTATTGCAGCAGGGAGAGAACAAGTGGCTGCGAGCCCTTCTGCGTTCACAGAGCTGCCAGAGCTCTCAAGCAGCCCCAGCTCCAGCCATCTCCGCAGTCTCATTCCCTTTATGTCCAGCTCTGATGGGTGTAGCACCAGCTGTTTGTGTTTCAAGTTCATTTCTGCCAGCGTTGTTTCCCTGTCTCTTCCTCCAGCAACGCCATAAAAAGCTCTGGTTCCATTTTCTCCCTTTCATCCTGGCATTAGCTCTGCAAACAGCCTCCTTCTTCCCCCTCCTCTAAACTCTTTGTCTGGCAACCTCGGCTGTCTGGGACCAGCATTTTGTTTTCTCTGGTGGCGGTTGCTGCTTTGTTTGTTCATTAAAGACACTCTGCTCTCTGCTGTGATCCCACAGCACTGTCTTCCTTGCCAGCAGGGCCCTAAACTTAATGACTGGGGAGTTTTTTTCTGGAGGCTAAACAGCAGACTCAGGAAAAGCATCCAGCTCAAGAGGTGCTTGTACCTGGAGAGGCAGCCAGGAGAGCAGGGCTGGCTGTTCAGGCAGCACGGGATGAGAAATCATTTCTGTTTTTTTACTCTCAGTGATGTTAAATCAGTTCATTTTCAGAGCTGCTGTCCCAGCTGCACTTCTTACACCACTTCTCTGCTTTGCTCAAAACATCTTGTGCTGCTCGGGAACCCTGGAACGGTTTGGGTTGGAAGGGACCTCAAAGTTCGTCTTGTTCCACCCCCTGCCATGGCAGGGACACCTCCCACTGTCCCAGGCTGCTCCAAGCCCCAATGTCCAGCCTGGCCTTGGACACTGCCAGGGATCCAGGGGCAGCCACAGCTGCTCTGGGCACCCTGTGCTAGGGCCTGCCCACCCTCCCAGGGAACAATTCCTTCCATGTATCCAACCTAAACTCCGTCAGTTTGAGCCATTCCCCCTTGTCCTGTCCCTAAATTCCTGATGATCTCTGTGGTCAGCGGTCGTCTAAGCTCGAGGGACCCCCTCAGGTTATGGCAGAGAAAGGCTGGCAGCAGTTAAGTTCAACCCAGCTCTTGAGCTGAGCTTTCGGGGAGCCCAGGTGCCCCCTCAGCCGTGCAAACACCTCCCCTCCCTGCGGGCAAACCCCACCTTGGCAGCTTCCCTTGCTCCAGAGGGGCGGCTGCTGCCCTTCCCTGGGCCCAGTCTGGGAGCCAGCGGCCCCTGGGCTCATCTGGGGTGCACTGGTGTGGGCAGAGCACTGTGGCACCTCAGTGCCACTCCTGGCCGCTCTGGGCTCTGTGCCACCCCCTGCACCAGCCTGGGGAGTGTTCCCATCGCACACACACCCACCACGGGCACCTCCTGTGCACACATCTCTGCACCCAAACAGATCAAAGCACCCCGGAGTCCCTCTATCCCCAAATACCTCCTTTCTGCACCCAAACCCTCCCAGCTTCCAGCACGCTGGGGCAGGATCCTTAAAAGAAACTCCGGTTTCTCCCCCACCCCTGCAAAGACTTCCAGCCCCATCCTCTTCCTTCCTCACCCCCCACTCCTTCCCTCCAGGCTGCACGGAGCCAGATGAGGAGACCCCACCAATCCATTCTCTTTTCCCCCCCCAAGGAAGGTGGGAAATCACAGAGAGAGAGGAACAGGGATCACGCTGGCACCCGGAACAAGCTGGATGCTTTGGGAAAAGGCACATTTAAATGGAGGAGCCGTGAGGGGCAGCCACGCCAAGTCGATCCCATGGGATGGAGACTCGGGATACTCAGGGAGAAACACTGAGCAACACAATCTGAGGGGTGGGACCTCCAGAACCCCAGCACCGGAGGAGCTTCAGAGAGCTCAGATTTCCTGGGAATGCTGCGAGCTGCAGGAGCAGAGCTGCTCTGGATCCCACCTGCTCCGGGCTCGGAGCAGGAGAATTACCCCAGCCAAAACCCACAGGTGCAGCATCCCCCAAAACAGCACCCACCCCAAAAAGTGGCTTTTAATGGAGCCCAAATTGCCTGGTAATTAGGAGCCTCCCCTCTCCATCCCAGCTTTCCTCTCTTCCCAGCAGGTCTCCAGCAGGTTCAATGCCTCGGTGGCTGTCACCCTGTCACCTGGGGGTGCTTCCCATCCATCCCAAGCCCTCCGGGAGCGGGGAAGCAGCAGCACGGCTGCAGAACGAGCGGCAGTCGGTGGCCGCTCCCCTTCTCCCTTCCCCTGGATATGTGCTGCTGGAATTTTAAACAGATTATGTAAGTGGCTCTCGTTTAATCCATCTGAACTCTCCTCTTTCATCGCCGGGAGATCAAAGCAGCTGCTGGGAGCTGAGCAGGGAGCAGCAGGGCTCTCCCCGTGCATCTGGCCTGCAGTGGGTGACAACGAGGGGACACTTGCCAGGCCACCACACTTCACCAGCTGCTTTTTAAAGCCCTCCGCAGCAAAGCACGAGGGCTGCTGCCCCTTTCCATGGATTCTCGAGGCCTTCCCTTTGCTCCTCTGCATCCCAGAGATGCAGGACATGCCCGTGGATGCGGAAGTTCCTCAGAGAGGGAGCAGCTCGCTCTCTCTCTCTCTGTGTGTGTGTCTCTCTGCAATTTATAGAGTTTACCTTTTCCATCCCTTCTCCTGAAGGCTGACATTTAAAAATGTGTAATTGTGTTTATCCCTGGCAAGCTGTGAATGGCTCCCCGGGCTGGCCGTGCTTCCTGCGCCGCTGGATAAATTACACTGACAAGCCCTTATTACAAAGGGAAAAATAAGTTAATGGAAAAGCAAAGCAGAGAGAGATGCATAAAAATCCCCGAGTGGCCGAGTCAGCAGAATTGCCCCCACGTGAGAGTCATTGCCAGGGTTTAATTAAACAGAGATCGATCGTGGGGCTGAGGGGGAGCCGGGAGGGGGGCACGTGCGGGCCAGGAATTGGCACTTTTGGGCTGGATTTATTTTTTTGATAGCCAGGAGTTATTGGTATTTCACTGAAGGCCGCCCTGGCAGCGTGGCTCAGGGAGGGAGAGGTGCTCCCAGCCTTCCTCCCTCCCTTCCTTCCGTCCCTCCGCGCATCCCAGGGGCGGCTGGCGGGGAGCTGGGATGCCTGGCTGCCCCTCGGGAAGAGTTTGGGTGCTGCAGAAAGGCTCTGGGAACCGCAGAGGTTTGGAATGCGCCTGCCTCGAGGTGTGAGCCACGGCAGCACCGGGGAATTGGAATCACCTTCCCAAAACAGCCCGGGATGCTTTGGGAAAAGGCACATTCAGGTGGAGGAGCCACCCCGAGTCACTCCCGAGGGATGGTGATGGGGATATTCCAGGGGAAATACTGGGCAACGCGATTTGAGGGGTGGGATCACCAGGCCAGGGCTGGAGGAGCTTCAGAGAGCTCAGGTATCCCGGGAATGCTGGGAACTGCAGGAGCAGAGCTCCTCCGGATCCTGCAACCCATCCCTGCTGATGGCTCCGCGGGGTTCCAGGGGGCACAGAGCTGGATCAGAGCTCTGAAGGGACCCTGAAATCCTGCAGGATCCCTGTGGGATACAGGCTTGGAGGCAGGGAAAAGTGGCTGGCTCTGCCTAAACTCCCTCATTCAGATCCTAAGGAAGAGCTGCGGGGTCAGGAGTTGCCTGTTCATGGCACATTTGGGTCTCTCCTGACGACCAGCTCTGTATCCCTGTGGTTTTCCACGACCTCTGGGATGAAATGCCAGCCACCAGGCAATACTGGAGCAGGCAGCTGGTGGGAATCCAAAGCAGATCCTAAAAAAGTGCAAAATGGCCGGGCAGAGGTGGGAATGCTCGGCTGAAAGCGCCCACAGGAGCTGGGAATGTTTCCTCCCGGGACACTGAGCCCCTTCCTCTGCCCCTGCCGTTCCCAGCGGCAACAACGGGCAGACGGACAGTGCCAAAATATTTTGGGAGGCACGAAGCGAAGGCGTGCAGAGCGAGCTCCACGTCCCCAGACCGACTGGAATTCAGCCACCTCGGGAGCAGAGCAGGGAAGTTCCCGGCTGCTGGAAATCCCCCACAGCTCCTTTCATTTCCACACATTTTTCCTGCCTAATCGGAGCGAGGCGAGCCGGGAAGGAGCCGGACGCGAGCGCTCCGTGACTCATTCCTGAGGGAGGCAGGGATCGCTCCCTGGGGTACCAGTTGCACCAGTCTGCTCTTACTGGGTTAGAAGGAGGAACCCGTTATCCCCTGGCGCCCGCAGACGTCAGGTGGACACGCGGGATAAGAAAATCCCCATTTTTTCTGCTCCCAGCCCTGTGCTCCAGGTGTAGCTGCGCTGCTTTTCCACACCTCCCCCTCGGCAGCAGCATCCAGGCTGGACTCCTGTAAATGGTAGCCAAGACTCGATGGACAGGAAATAAAACCCCCAAACAAACCGAGAGGAATAATTCCTATTTCTGAGCCGCTTTCAGATCAGTCCCACGGCCCCGACATCTCCCAGCTAATGACTGAAAATCCCTTTTCCCTGCAGCCTGGACACCAATCAATACTCCACAAGCAATTTCCAGGGCTCGGCTCGCTTGTTAAAACCCAAACATTCCCGTTCCTCGGGAAGTGGGTGGCACAGTGAGTCACAGAGAGCCCAGCAGGACGCTGCCCCTGCCCGCTGCAAGCCAGCCTGGGAAGCAGGAATCATCCAGAAAAGCTGTTTTCTCAGCCTGGGGATGAATCCTGAATCCAGCCACTGGAGAGGCTTCAGGAGGGCAGCAGGTCCCGGAGGTCCTGGCATTGCCACCTTCCTGGTCCAGGAAGGGCTCACAAGTGATGGAGAGCTCATCCTGATGCCAGGGGTTCCCAAAATGTGCCTGTCCATCACCAGTGACCAAACACCACACAGGTCGGTGGGATTCCAAATCTCATCCCAGGAAAGCAGACAAAGACTCCGGATTTTAAACCTCCACCAGGAGAAAGGGCAGCCAACGTATCGTGGCCATCGGGATTAGGATAAGGGGATTACAGCACCTGCTCCAGTCCCTCGGAACTTCAAAGGCTCGTGGCACTCGTACTTTTAGATGTCTCCCAGAGTAATTAAGCACAGCAACTTTAAAAGAAAGGAATTTGGGCAGCCTGGAGCTCCTGGGGGGGGTCCTTGCTGGAAAAGCCCAGCCACCATCCCCAATGGGAGATTCAGGCTCCTGCTCCAGCCTGCTGCCTGCTCCTGCTGGGTCTGCTGCCAGCTCTCCGGGTGTGGGGTGAGGCAGGGGCCGGAATTCCCGCAGGGATGGCTGCTCGATGGGTGGGCGCTGCTAGAGCCCCTCTGGCCACATCCAGGGCGTGGAGCAAACCTGCCGGGACATCCACAGGCTGGAGAAATGAGCTGGTGGGAGCCTTGTCTTCCCAGTGTTCCCAGTGTTCCCAGGGACAGGCCAGAGGCAGCAGGCACACACGGAAATACAGGAATTTTCTCTCGTGCGAGAAGGTTTTATTGGGAAGGGCGTTGAACACTTGGAGTTCACAGGTGGCCACGAGAGGTTACGATGTTCCCATCCCTGGAGATTCCCAAAGCCCACCTGGATGTGGGAAACCCGCTCTGGGTGACTCTGCCTGTGCAGGGGTCGGACCAGGTCGTCTCCAGAGGTGCCTGCCAAGCTCAGCTGTTCTGGGATTTGGGAATACTGAGCCCCTGTTTGTGGCTGCCCTCCCCAGGCCCCTGATGGCAGCAAAGCTTTTCCCAACTTCCCTGTGTTTGGGAAGATGTCTGGTACCATCTCAGTATTCCTTGTACGGAACTGGAGGGAGTTTGGAGCGAGGACACGGATCTGCTGCCCTGGATCAGCTGGGAGAGACGGAGCTGAGCCTGCCCTCCCAGCTGAGCAGGAGGCTCCTACTCCAGGTGCTCTCCGGGCTTCGCTCTGGAAGCATCCATGGGAGTGGAATAAAACCTCTTCTTTTCCCTCAGGTCCTTAACACAGAGCTCCCAAATCCCTTCCCAAGTTAAGCTGATGTTCCACTTTGGCAGCAAATTTCATCTCCTGAAATGCTCCCGAGAGGCTGCAGGGCCCATCCTGCCCTTCCCCCTCAGCCAGGGCTCCCCAGGAACCGGGGCTGAGGGGTTTATTCCCTGCAGCATTTATTGTGGAAGCGCAATCCCTGTTCTCCTGGGAAGAGCTGTCCCAGCCCTGGGATTCAGCTGCCATCCCTAAATCCCACAGGAACCTGCCCAGGCTCCTCTGACCACCCCACAGCCACCAAGGCCCGGATCCAGCCCTGGGGGATTCGTTCCCACACAGGGATTCATTTTACCCCCTTGAAGTGGTCCAAGGTAATTTTCCCTGCCCTTTTCCCATATTTCCCCCAGATCCTCTGCTGCAGCAGCTCTTTTCCTTGGAAGAGGAAGGGTCTTGGAGTTAGACCTCCCAACAAACTGAGCCACCTAAAGTGAATTAAATCAGCTCTCTTCTACGCAGATACACCCGGCTTCATTTTATTTTCAGGCTTGGCAGTTCATTAGAAACAGAGAAAAATATCCCACAGCCAAGGCATCAGCAGCACACGGGGAGGATCCCGGGATGGGGCAGGAAAAGGGAATAAAACCAGGCACTCTGGGCCACGGAAATGCAGCTTTCCCTGGCAGGCAGCTCAGCCAGCTCCTTATTGGAGTCATTTCTGTCCTTATGGAGTGTCTGCAGTGTTTTTTGGACCCAGGCGTGGCTGGGGATGAAGCAGCTCCGTTAATCACTCGTGCCTGACCATTCCTACGTGTTCTCATCCCTCTGTTTGCCTCAGGAATTGGGAATCCCAGGACTCACAGCTCCCTTCGTGCATCCGTGGGCAGAAAAACGGGCTCAGGTCCTTACCTGAGGGTTGGGAACGAAAAGGAGTCAAAGGAAAAGCTTCCAGTGGGGGATGGCAGGTTTTTATCTAACACATTCCTTCTTCAAACGTGGGCTCCAGCTTACTTAAGGCAAAGTTCAAGCTAATATTGATATTTGAGGGAAGCAGCCCTTTCACATTAATCAGCCACCTATTAAATGTCTGTTAGGAGACAAAGCTCATGGGCTCCGGCTCCAGACACGTTTCCAAGTGGTTCAGGCTCACTTTGATCCTTCCTGATGACAGGGAGCAATTAGAAAATGGGTTCAGAAACGCTGCTCATGCACAGCTTGCGTGGGTGAGGGGTTTTTTTTTGTGACGTTGCCAGATAACATCTCTGTAACATTTCTGGGAAGCCAAAAACGCCCCTCTGGGCTCATCCTGCTCGGCAGTGCCCGGTTTGCAGCAGCCTGGAGATGAAACGGCGACGAAGGCGTGAGGGGCTGCAGGGCAGCATCTCCCTCAGGATGCAGGAACTGCCCAGCAGGAGCGGGGAAGGAGCTGGGGACGTTGTTCCCCACAGGACCTGGGGCACGGATTGCCATGGCAACCACATCCCAGGGCAGCAGGGGTGGTGGGAAACCCACCCAACACCAAAGGCGGCAGGGGCTGGGCATGGAGTGGGTTCTGGCCCCGCGGACAGGGCGGGAAGGGGACCCCACGCTCCTGCCCTGCCCAGGGCTGGGCAGCTGTGCGGGTTTTTGGGGGGTCGGGGGGGCCAGATCCGCGGTGCTGGCTGGGGATCAGAGAGGGGAAAGAGGGCCTGGAGGAGTCAAAAGGGTGCAGAGCAGAGCAGCGGGGGCAGCACAGCCGAGGAGGAAGGTCCAGCAGAGGCTGTGGCTTCTCTGGGGAAACCCCAAATGTGCTGGAGCTGCGACCTCCTGTGGGGTCCCCCAAGCTCCAGGGTGAAAAATCTATGGGAAAACTCAGGCACCCGGAAAAACTTCACCCCATTCAGCCCAGGCCACGTCTCTCTCCTCCCCAGCAGGAGCACAGGGACAGCCGCTCTTGGAGCACCTCATTTCTGGCAGTTACACCCTAAAAACGACACAAACCAGGCTGGGGGCATCCCGGGAAGCCACCCCATCCAATTTCCCCCTTACCCCTCTCCCACACCTCCAGCTCCACATCTCCTGCCTGCCAAGAGGAGAGCCGGGCCCGTGGCAGCTCTTGGGGAGCAGCTGGAGAACAGGGGAACAGGAGGAAGTTTTGTGGGGCCGATCACAGGGAGCCCTTCTGGGTCTGCTCTGTTGAGCCCTTCCCAATTATCCCTCTTTGAAAACGGGAATGTTTCACTCTGCTCCATCTTGGCTTCTTTTCAGTCTCAGGTTTCCTGGCCTTGCTGGCTGGCTCATTAGGGAGCAGCTAACGAGCTTCCTCTGCCCACAGCGGATGGGTGCGAAATCCCCGACCAATCTCTTGTTTTTCCCGGTATTTCTCAAGGTCTGGGTTTAAATTGGGGTGAACAGAACAGAAGAGATGAAGGATTTGAACACAAGCGAAGTCTCCTTGTTGAGGAGGTGTCAGGGACACCTCACTGCCCCTCCAAGGGGGATTCCAGAGGTGAAAATGGTCCCGATCCTGCCGAGAAACCCCGCAAATCGTGTGGAGAATGGACAGCACTCCCCTGCCCTAAAAACCCCTTAGGTGCAGCTCCATCTGCTAA
This sequence comes from Struthidea cinerea, assembly GCA_013397865.1. Lineage (NCBI taxonomy): Eukaryota > Metazoa > Chordata > Aves > Passeriformes > Corcoracidae > Struthidea > Struthidea cinerea. The sequence continues at coordinate 11,890 of VZTI01000268.1, forward strand.
AAGCACAGGAATTAAAATCCCGGGAGCCCAAATTCCATCCACACCGAGGCACCTGAACGAGAAATTTGGTTTGCAAAAACAGGGAGCGAGCCAGGGGCTCCCAACGTTCCTGTGCAGCCTCACGGCACAAAAGCTGCTCCTTTCAGCTGGCCAAATTAGCAGAGTGAAGGGAAAATTATGGTTATTAAACCCCTCTTTTACCTGAAATGCAACCTTTTATTTAGATAACAAAGACATTTTTTTGATATTATGGGCACTTTCAAGTGCAGCACTTGGAACAGTGACATCAAGAGCACAATCCCAGCGTGAAAAATCAAAATACGGCAGCGACTCCGAGGTCCTCCATGCCCCTCCCTGCCGAATTAATTTAGAACCAGCTCTAATCAATCTGGACCTGACTCAGCTGCCTCTCCCAGGACTCTGTGACAGCACAGCTGGGCTGAGAGCGCCACGCTCAAATTCCATAGGCAGGGAGGAAGAGATGGGTCGGAAAAATCCGACGTGGCATTTGTCAGAGGGGCCCTCACCTGCTGCAGCAGCACACGGGGCCCTGCCAGGTGCAGATTTGCAAGGCCTGGCTTTCGTGTTCCCCTCTTAAAAAAGGGGGGGCTCTGGGAATGCTTTTGAAGCAATTTTGATTCACAGCTGCTCTGGTTCGCTGCTCTTTGGGCGGGAAGGACACGGGACTGCGGAATTCACAAACTCTTCCGGCGCCTTTGGAAAAGCAGGGATTGGAGGGGCTCACCAAAAGCTTACGGGGAGCTGGCAGTGCCCCTTTTCCCCCGCTGCCACCCCCTGGAGCTGCAGGAACGGGAACGAGACCCCCAGGCTGTGCCGTGGGGCCCCTCCCGGGCGGCACCGCTGGATCCAGGCCCTCCTTGCACAAGGGAGGTGCCGTCCAGGAGGGAAGTGTCCCGTGTGAGGCTGAGCCAGCGTTTAAGCCCCGTTTAAAGCTGTGTAAGCCCTTAAACCCTCGGTGTCACCCAAGGGCTTAAAGGCCTTAAGGCTGCAGCGAGTCCTGAGGCGGAGTCGAAGCAGCTGAAGGCTCCCTCAGCCTCCCTGCTCCTCGAAGGGCAGCCCCGCAGCATCCCAAGGGCTCCTGCTCTAAAGGACTCCCAAAGCCAGGCTCTCACGGACTGGGGCTTCCTTCCACACTGCCCCAGAGTCTCCTGTCCCACCCTGGCTGCGCTCAGTGCGGGAGGTCTCCCCCTCCTTCCCCAGCTTTAAGACGAAAGGTTTCTGGGGCTGGTTTTCCCCCTTTTCTTGGCTCCGAGGTTGAAGGAGCAGCTCCTGGGATGCTGCAGGATACAGGCAGAGCGTTCTGCAGCTGGCACAGACCCAGCAATCCGGGCTGGACAAGGGCAGGAGAGGCTGGGAGGGGACTGTGCCCTATGCAAACATCCGTGCCCCGATCCACGGGGCTTATCAGACCCTCCAAAGCCCCGTCCGTGGCGGACCCTGTGAAGATCCCGGCTGCACATCCCCGCTTTAAGCCCCTCCAGCAACTGAAACTGGCTCTAATGTTAAGCCTTTGGAGTATTTTAAACTGCTTAGGCTGCTCAAAAGACCGGCTTAATCTTAAACTGCAGCGCAGCTGCTTAAACAGTTTAAGCCGCTCTCAAAGCCGGCAGGAACACGGGGGCTGGAACCGTGCTCAGCCCTGGCTGTGGACTGAAGCACGGGGCTGGCCCCGTCACACCCGAACCTCCCGAGCACACCTTGCAGAGTCCGGGGGGGAAAAAAGGAGCTTTTGTTATCCTTTCCCAGCAGTGTGCTCGTCCTTCCCGCAGCTCCCCAGGGAGAGGGAGTGTAGGTGCTAAAAAGCGAGAAGCAGAGAAATTCTTCAGCCTTTTCTCAATATTCTGTGAGCAGACTGTCTTTCCTATGTAAACTATTTTAAACAAGGTCACAGTTCCATAAACTTCTTGCACCCGAAGGCTGTTTTGCAAGATTGTTATGGCTTTGACTTTGAAAATATTTTGGAATCGGTATCTTAGGACTTGGCCAATCCTCTCAAGGGGTGGATGGCCGAGGAACCAATTACCTATTGCCACTCAACACTCTTTTTGCGATCTATCCTATAAAAGTAGTCAGAAAATTATTAAAGAGGAAGCTTCGGCTTCCACTTGTTCGTGAGCCTGGACTCTGTGGCGTTTTCTTTGTGCGCCTCGGACGTAGCAGCGACAAGGGAGGGCTCCAGGCACAACGGCCCAGCCAGGGAGGGCACGCTGGGAATCGCCACCTGATCGCTTTCTGGCCATTACAGCCGGAGTTTTGCAGGGAAAAGGGCGCAGGAGCCGGGTTATTGACGGTGCTCTCCTGCACAGCCCAGCAGGAGGGAAGGTTGGCTGGCGCCTTTGTCTCCCGAAAATGAGGAATTGCTGCAATCTCCAGCGAGGAGGACGCAGCTCCGTCCCTGAGCAGGAGGAAGCCACATCCAAACCTTCCGTGACTCATCGCAATCCTGTGGATCTCTTCCCCCAACAGGGCCATTTTTTTCCCACTCTCTCAGAAAAATCCCATTGTTTGTCTGGGGTTTTTTAAATATACTTTGATTTTTCTCTTTGATTTTTCTCTTTTCTACACCCAAGATGCAGCCACGGAGCTGTGCATTGGCTGGGGAAAAGGAGGGAATTGTCCCTCATGGCTGGAAAGCCTGTCCAGGTATAAAAAATGGGTAAATGCGGTGCCCAAAATTAAAATTATATCAGGCTCAGCCGATGCTTTGCCTCGTGGATTAATTCACTTCATACATCGGTGATGATTTGGGCCTTTCACATGAAATTCTCACTTTTCACATCATCACGATATTAAAAACCACCGAAAACCAAAGCATTACCTCCCCAGCAGTACCAAACACCGAGGGGAGGCCGTAAAACCCCGTCTCGTGCTGTAATTCTTCCCCTCTGGAATCTTTCACATTGGTGTTCCATAACTCTTCCCCTCTGGAATCTTTCACATTGGTGTTCCATAACTCTTCCCCTCTGGAATGTTTCACATTGGTGCTCCGGGATGCGGATGTGGATAGCGCAGGCTGCACGAGCCGCGAGGGGATTTGCACCTCTCCCTCCGTGTGCGACTCCCACACCCCGAGAGGGCCCAGTCTGTGACTGTTTTGACCGATTTACCCCTCGGGGAGCTCCAAGGGAATGTGCCTGTTGCTTTGTTTCCCCAGTGGATCTCATTCCAGGCCTGCTCCTCCTGCTGAGGCTGTCACAGCCCTGCAGGGTCTCTGTGCTCCTGTGGCGTCATCCATTTCCTGGTGACTCACTGGAATATCACCACAGGATCATGGAATGGGCTGGGCTGGAAGGGACCTTTAAGGATCATTTAGTTCCAAGCCCCCACCATGGGCAGGGACACCTCCCACTGTCCCAGGCTGCTCCAAGCCCCAATGTCCAGCCTGGCCTTGTACACTGCCAGGGATCCAGGGGCAGCCACAGCTGCTCTGGGAAATCTGTTCCAGGGCCTCCCCACCCTCCCAGGGAACAATTCCTTCCCAATATCCAATCTAAATGTCCCCTCTCAGCTTATAGCCATTTCCCATGACCTGTCCCTCCATCCCTTGTCCCCAGTCCCTCTCCAGCTCTCCTGGAGCCCCTTTAGGCCCTGCAAGGGGCTCTGAGGTCTGCCTGGATCCTTCTCCTCTCCAGGTGAGCACCCCCAGCTCTCCCAGCCTGGCTCCAGAGGGGCTCCAGCCCTGGGAGCAGCTCCGTGGCCTCCTCTGGATTTGCTCCAGCAGCTCCAGGTCCTTCCTGTGCTGGATGCACCCAGCAGCAGCCCGGGGTGGTGCTGGACGTCACACGGTGACACCCGGACACGGGGAGGGGTCACCGGGTCACCCCGGCCGGGAGCAGCTGTCCGGCACAGCAAAGGTCGTGAGGCGCTGCCGGGCTCTGGGCACGCGGCATCCCCGGCACTGCAGCGGGCAGGGAGCGCAGGCCTGTCCCTGGCAGCATCGGAAGCTGCTTCCCAGAGCCTCGGCGAGAGGGCAAAGTCTAAAAATAGGACTGGGGATCTGCGGAGAGGCCTGGAGGCGCTGGGGGAAAGGCCACGAGTGTCCCTGGTGCTGCCGACAGCTCAGCACGGATCAGATCCCGGCCCGGCGTCCTGCTGCCCTCCCGGCGGGATGCAGGGCTCACATCCATCCCCTGTTTGCACACAGGGAGGCCGTGCCCGGCAGGAATTCAGGAATTTTCTGCCCCTTTCTTCCCTGCCCATGGATGTCGCTGTCACGTCCGAGGCGCCTAAAGAAAACGCCACAGAGTCCAGGCTCGTGAACGAGTGGAAGCCGAAGCTTCTTTTTTAATAATTTTCTGACTACTATATAGGATAGATGGCAAAAAGTGTGTTGAGTGGCAATAGGTAATTGGTTCCTCGGCCATCCACCCCTTGAGAGGATTGGCCAAGCCCTAAGATACCGATTCCAAAATATTTTCAAAATCAAAGCCATAACAATCTTGCAAAGCAGCCTGCAGGTGCAAGAAGTTTATGGAACTGTGACCTTGTTTAAAATAGTTTACATAGGAAAGACAGTCTGCTCACAGAATAGTGAGAAAAGGCTGAAGAATTTCTCTGCTTCTCGCTTTTTAGCACCTACACATGGAGACCCCTGAGCCCGGCACGGCCTCACCCTCCCTGCCCGTCCTCCGGGAGCTCTCCCTGCTGCGCCGGGAGCTGCTGGGACTCGGGAACTTGCTCCTGCTTTTCTGGCTCGGGAATTGTTATCATTTATTGATAAGCTGCCTTTTGCAGGCCTCAGGGCACTGCTGGAGGGAGCGGCTCGGGCCCGGCACAGCAGCGGCTGCAGGAGCTGAGGAGACAAATCTGTCTCGGCCAGGGAGCAGAAAGGAGCTGCTCGGGGTGAGCACGGAACTGCGGCGGAATTCCTGGACCAGCAGCCTGGGTGTGCGTGGGAATGACACGCAGGGATGTGTGGGAATGACACGCAGGGATGTGTGGGAATGACACACGTTCCCGAGGCCGGGAGCCGGGCCCTTGGGAAGCACCCCAGGCTCCCCTCGCACAGCGCAGAGTGTTATCCCAATGGAATTATCCCAACAGCGTTATCCCAATAGCGTTATCCCAACAGCGTTATCCCAACGGAATTATCCCAGCCTCATCCGCACCATTCCCAGCTCCTGAACACCCTCATCCTGCCCACCCTATGCATTCCCCCCCTGGCCACTCACACCAGTTCTGCCCAGTCCTGTGATGGTAACGGAGCTGGGAAGGGGCTGGAGCCCCAGGAGCGGCTGAGGGAGCTGGGGAAGGGGCTCAGCCTGGAGCAAAGGAGGCTCAGGGGGGACCTTGTGGCTCTGCACAACTCCCTGACAGGAGGGGGCAGCCGGGGGGGTCGGGCTCTGCTCCCAGGGAACAGGGACAGGAGGAGAGGGAACGGCCTCAGGCTGGGCCAGGGGAGGCTCAGGTTGGACATCAGCAGGAATTTCCCCATGGAAAGGGTGCTCAGGCCTTGGCAGGGGCTGCCCAGGGAGGTTTGGAGTGCCCATCCCTGGAGGTGTTTACACAACACGTGGATGTGGCACTTGGGGACGTGGTTCAGTGGTGGCCCTGGCAGTGCTGGGTTCACAGCTGGACTCAGTGACCTTAGAGGGCTTTCCCAACTTTAATGATTCTCTAATTCTATCCCCAGTCCCCACACAAGTGTCCCCCAGGAGCATCTCCACCAGCTTTGCCAGCCTTCATTCTACCCTCAACCCCTGCCAGGGCAGGGACACCTCCCACTGTCCCAGGCTGCTCCCAGCCCCAATGTCCAGCCTGGCCTTGGGCACTGCCAGGGATCCAGGGGCAGCCACAGCTGCTCTGGGCACCCTGTGCCAGGGCCTGCCCACCCTCCCAGGGAACAATTCCTTCCCAATATCCCATCCATCCCTGCCCTGCAGCAGTGGGGGTCCAGTTCCTGATGCAGAGTCCCTCTCCATCTTCCCTGTAGGAACTTCAGACCCTGGAAGGGGCTCTGAGGTCTCCACGCACCCTCCTCTTCTCCAGGCTGAACAGCCCCACCTTGCCCAGCACAGTGTCATAAGGGAGGTGTTCCAGAGAGGTTCCAGAGGTGTTCCAGAGGGTTCCAGAGGTGTTCCAGAGGGGTTCCAGAGGGGTTCCAGTCCCCGTGGCAACTTCGTGGCCAACTTGACAAAATGCTGACAACCCTTTCTAAAGGTTTACCCCAAAGATTCTTGGGATTGAAGTTTGAAGGTTTTAAGGTAATTTTTGCCCACTGAAGGCTCCAGGGTGGAGATGCCAAAGTTGTTGAGGCTTCCAAGATGCCTGGTGAAGGCACTTGGAGAGACCCTCACGGAGCTGGGGTGGAGATGAAGATGACAGATCCGTGGAGCAACAAGGACATGGAGTCACCTGGAGTTGAGCTGGTACCGAAGGCAAAACGTTCTCCTGAGCAGGAGGAAATTCTTCCCTATGAGGGGGTGAGGCCCTGAAGGAGCCAACAAGAAAGATGGAGAGAGACTTGGGACAAGGGCTGGAGGGACAGGACACAGGGAATGGCTTCCCACTGCCAGAGGGCAGGGATGGATGGGATATTGGGAAGGAATTGTTCCCTGGGAGGGTGGTGAGGCCCTGGCACAGGGTGCCCAGAGCAGCTGTGGCTGCCCCTGGATCCCTGGCAGTGCCCAAGGCCAGGCTGGACATTGGGGCTGGGAGCAGCCTGGGACAGTGGGAGGTGTCCCTGCCATGGCAGGGGTGGGATGGGATGAGATTTAAGGTCCTTCCAGCCCAGGCCATTCCATGATTCCCTGAGGAACACGAGCTGGCTCGGTCACCCCTGAGCCACCTCCCCTGCCAGCAGCACGTCCTTGCCTGGGCCCAGCTCCGGCATCTGAGCAGCACAGAGACGATGTCCTCCCCTAAGTGGGTTAGAGGAGATTGGATTAGCAATTTCTGAGTTAGTAAAAGTCTAAGGATGGCAGATAAAACAAAGTGTGACAGCCTAAGCAGCCGCTGTCAGCGGGGATTGATCACGGCGCTAATGGCCAGCGACAGGCTCACATTAATAACACAATAACCCGGCTCGGGATATTGGCACCATCACAACCCTTTAACCTGGCAATAACTCATGGGGAAAACGCTCCCGATGGCACAGCCAGCGTGGCTCTGCTGCCTCCCCCTCCAGCTGGAATTCCGGGGAGCCACTGGCTCTGCCGGGCGGTGCCATCCCGAGAGCCCCGTGTCCCGTGCCCAGGCTGGGATTTACACCAGGATGTCCCTTTGGGCTGTGGGCACAGCTGTGGTGCTCAGGGAGGGACCAGGGGGTGTGCAGGGATGCTCCCAAAGAGGTGGCAGGGAAGAACAGGGAATGGGGAATATCAGGAAGGCGGGACTTTAAGCTCGGAGCATTCCGTGAAGGTATCTGAGAGAACTGGACAGTTTGGGAAAATCTGGGGAAATTTTGGGATTTTTTTCCAAGATATTCCGAATTTCAGGCACACAAACTATTCCCAGTTTGCCTGGGAAGCCTCCTGCTTCTACTCCAAGCTACGGTGGGAGAAGTGACACTGGGGAAATAAACAANNAAGCGAAGGGTGGAAAAATGAAACTGGGGAAAAAAAAAAAAAAAAAAAAAAAACAGGATTGTTTAAAAAATTAAAAACTAAATTAGAGACCGAGTTTTTTTGAAAAATGTAAGTTAAAATTTGGGGAGGATTTTATTAGATTTTTTTAAATGTAAAAAATTATTAAATTTTTTTAATAAATAAAAATAATAAATGTTTATTTATTAAAAAATAAAGCCTGTTTTAAGGCAGAGAGCAGCCCCTGGTTTCCCAAGGCTTTTCCAGAGGCTGCTCGGTGTCACGGAGCACGGAGAGGGAGGAGAGATGGAGAAATATCCCTGCTGCTTCCCCACCCTCGAGCAGGAGCAGGCTCTG
>VZTI01000268.1:20141-130070 GCA_013397865.1 Struthidea cinerea
TTCCCTTCCCTTCTTTTCCTCCCACCACCTCCCCAGGGCTGGATCTGCCAACCCCTCCGAGCCCCAGACCGGTGGAATTCCTGGGAAATCCTGTTGTGCTGCCCCGGTTTGGCCGGGTCCGGGATCTGGGATGCCCCTGGCCGGTCGCACCCCTGCGCTGAGCCTCCTCCGTGTCAGCCTGTCCAGGGCACCCAGCACCCGTGGGTTTGGCTCAGGCAATCCTGGGAATGCCCATGGGTGCCAGCCAGGGAGCAGGAGGTGCTGGGGAAGGAGTGGGACCTGTGCCACAGTGCAGGGATCAGCGTCCTGCCCCATTCCCAGTGCTCCCTGCATTCCCTCACCCACCCCTTCCAGCAAAAAGGGGGATTAACCCACCCCCGCTGTGCCAAAAAATTCAATTTAAGGGCACAGAACGCCCCAGCTGTGATAAAGTGCATTAATTCCAGCAGGGATTGCTCTGCTCCACCTCCCAGTCCATGGCTGGGGTGCTGCTCCAACCTTTCTTTGGAGTCAGGACCCCTTGTTGCCCAAAACATCAAGTCAGGGAGTGTCAGGAGGAAAATTTGGGAGGCTGGGGGTGTTATTGAGGGATGCAGGGACATGGCTGCGTCCCAGGGAAATGCAACCCCCTCCTCAGCACAGAGAGGCAAATTCCTTCCTTCCCAAGGGGCTCCTGCCCTGGTGGTTCCACCTCATCCCTTCCCTTGGGGCAGAAGGCAGCACCTAACACAAACGTCCAAAAAACAAAACGAAACAAAAAACAGGTGGGAATGCAATGGAGCTCTGAAGGACCCCCTGACTAATTATTCTGGGAGCTGAGCGAGCTGATCAGAGGCAGATCTGAAAAGAAAAGACCCCTGACAGGTTTGCTGCCAGCCGGGGGCATTTCCCCCCGAGAGGAGCGAGGCCGGGAGAGGCCGGGAGAGCCAGCATCCCGGAGATCCCGTTATCCAGCACTTCTCCCCGCAGCGCTGCCCCAGCGAGGGCTTTGCTGCAGCGTTGCATGCGAGGGGCCGTGCATCGGCAGCGCAGAAGGGAGGGCTCAGCTTGTTTGGCTTAATTAGAATAATGAAGCTGTGAGTGCGACGGGAGGAGGGCGGCGGAGCCGCGGCTGTAATTGGCAGGGCTCGGGAAGCGGAGCGGGCGCCTGGCAGCCATATGGAAGCAGCAAAGTGAGGGCAGTGAGTGACAGCCCGAACCTGTGGCGCTCTCATTAATTCCAACAGCGGAGCCGTGATGGATGTGGCAGCTCCCTGCTGCTCCGCGGCTCCGGCGCCGCGTTCCGGCGAGCTGCTGCCGCTCCTGCTGCAGCCAGGGCCGGGCAGGGAGCGGGGGAGAATGCGTCAAGGAGGGAAAAAAACGGGAGAGGAGGAATAGGGAAAGGTTGTGGGGTGAGGTGGGTGTGTGTTGTAACGCTTACAATCTGGGTTCGGTTCAGGTTTTCCATCCGGAGTCACCCAGGATTCGCTCCGTGTTGGAGTCAGAGGTGTTTCAGAGCTGCCAGGACCTGGCTCTGGTCCTGCTGGTGGCCGTGGTGCTTTTTCCAGGCTCCAGGCAAAGTGGCAGGGCCAGGCTGTGCCCGTGGCCCCTCTGCCAAGGATCCCCACGTCCTCATCCTGCTGAGGGGCAGCGCAGTGGCCCAGTGACGCGCTCCAGTGGCCCAGTCCCAGGCTGGCACTGGTGTGTCCGAGGTGTGGGATCTACAGAACCACCAGCAGTTTGCTGTTGGAATCCCGAAGCCGAGGCAGGAGAGGCTCTCCCTCTGTCCCACCCTAAGGAGAACAGGAACCCTTCCAGGACGCACACTGGGAACTGACCCATGGCCCAAACCCCTTTCTTCTTCTACCCCAAAGCTTCTGCCGGGATCCCATGGGAATTACGGCACTGCCAGCACTGCGTGCAGAGCCAGCTGGTCACATGGAGCTGCTCACTCTTCCTGCAGGGCTTCCACCTTCTCCTCAGCTCCAGCCACATCCAAACAGGGCCATCCATGGGAGATTCCAGCCAGAGGCAGCTCCCTCTTGGAGAAGAGGTGGATAATGGGCAGTCCCACATATTCCATGTGCTCCTCGGCCCTGCCTGTGCTCAGGGAGGGGTGTCTGCAGGATACAACCTGGGGCAGGAAGCTGTGGGAGCAGGGAGCACGGCTGGGGAGAGTTTGGATCACATTTCTGAACACCATTCCCAGGGAAGGGACTGGGAAGTGTCGGCTGGAGCAACCAGCCAGGGATGGGCAGGGACGGTTATGGACAAACCCTCTGTAATTCCTACTCTGCCTGGCCCAGGAATTTGGGATCTTTTCCATTGCAACAGCCAATTATTGGAGTTCTCCAGGAGCCAGGTTTAATGGTCTAAATGTCCTTTTCCCTCTCTTGAGGGAAGGGAAAACATCTGGGCAGCTCCACCTCGGAGCTGTGCCTAAATGGGTGTCTGGGCACAGCATCCAAGCAGTTTTCCTTCCTGGAGGGAGTCCTGCCTGGGGGAGGCTGTGGGACAGACTGGGAGAGCCCTGCCTGTGTCACCACGAGCTGCTGTTTCACCCAGCACTGCCTGAATCCCGATTTCCCTCCCTTCCTCCCTCCCTCCGAGGGAAGCAGCTTCCCATGAAGGGGAACAGGGCATGAAGTGCCAGGATGGGAACTCCTTTGGGTGAGGCTATCGAGCCTCATTTGTTTTGCCCTGTTGCCTCCGTGAAGGAGCCTGAGAAATGAAAGGTGGAGTGCGCAGAGAGCAGAACCCCAGCTCTCCCTCTCCGGACGTTCCCGCTGGGGAGAAGCCGAGGTGATGCCTCACTCCGGGGCTGGCTCCCACACGCTGCAAAGCTAACGGGGAAAAATGGATCTCTGGGCAGCCCCACCGAAAGCACGAGGCTGCTGCGCTCGTTTGAAGTGTCGCTGTTATGTCCGAGGCGCACAAAGAAAACACCACAGAGTCCAGGCTCATGAACAGTGGAAGCCGAAGCTTTTCTTTAATAATTTTCTGACTCCTTTTATAGGATAGATCGCAAAAAGAGTGTTGAGTGGCAATAGGTAATTGGTTCCTCAGCCATCCACCCCTTGAGAGGCTTGGCCAAGCCCTGAGATACCGATTCCAAAATATTTTCAAAGTCAAAGCCATAACAATCTTGCAAAACAGCCTGCGGGTGCAAGAAGTTTATGGAACTGTGACCTTGTTTAAAATAGTTTACATAGGAAAGACAGTCTGCTCACAGAATATTGAGAAAAGGCTGAAGAATTTCTCCGCTTCGAGCTTTTTAGCACCTACATGAAGAAGCAAGGAAAGCAAGAGGGAGAAGGAAAAGCTGGTTTTATTGCAGAGTTCCAGGCGCAGAGTTCCTCCAGCAGGGAAACACCGGAGCAGTCGGAGTAGCCAGCAGCTCTGCAGCCTGCACCGTCATTTTTCAGTGGGTATTTCAGTGCTGGAGAGCAGCAGGTAAAGGATCCCAGAATAACAAACCTCCTCCACAGGCTCCAGGGTGAGGAGGAGGTTTCTCAGCACCTGGTGCCTCCCACGCTGCGGCTGCGGCTCCTCCCGGAGTGGGCCGAGGCTTTTGCTCCTCAGGATGCTCCGTGCTCCCTCCTCAGTGTCCCTGTGCTATCTGGGCATGCCAGACGTCAAGGGCCACCACCAAACCGCTCTGGTGACAGCACAGAGGAGGTGCCAGGCTGGCCCTGCTGGCACTGTGTGGGGGGCAGCCACAAAGCCACAGCAAGGGACTCAACTTCCCGCTGGGTTTGGGGGGAGCAGGGCGGTCTGCCACCACTTTGTCCCTCAATCAATGGGTGTCCCAGCAGCCGCTGCCACCTCCGAGCTGGGGACACCTCAGGCTGCCCTCGGGCCGTGCCTCTGCAGTCCGGGCAGCGCCCATCCCGCTCCTCCCGGATCGATCAGCGGAGCAGGGATGAGCCGTGTCCAGCCCAGCCTCGGTGGCTCCTGCGGGCTCTGAGCCGGGCCGTGAGCCCCCAGCTGGCTCTGCTGTGACCTGTGGGAGGCCAGGCTGTCCCTCTGGTGGCCCCAGTTTGGCCCCGAAGGCAGCGCACAGGCCTGGCTCATCCAGAGCCCTTCAGATCCCCCGAGAGCTCCAGGCTGGAGGTGCAGGAGGTGCCGGAGCCTCAGGCCAAGGGAAAACGTGGCACAAATCCCAGGGCTGGGCAGCTCCAGCAGAAAGCAGCTCTGATCCTGGACAGGAGCTTCGCTTTGGAAGAGCAGCAAAGAAATTAATTAGAAGGATGTGCCAGCAGTCAAACACAGCAACCCTGTCAGCTTTTCCCACACATTTCCCTTCCTGAAGGTGCTTCCAGGGACTGAAATGCGGAATTAAGCTGGCTGCAAGGCTGTGCTGCTGTTTCCAAGGCTCTGTCTCCGCAGCTCTGCAGAGCCAAGCTGTCTTTGAGCTGCTGGAGCTGAGCAGATCAGAGGAGCGCTGCTGCTTCGGTCTCGGGAGCTTCACGGGTCCTGCATGGGTGGTAGACAGCAGAAGGCAGCATTTGTTGAGCAGTCAGGAGAAGAGAAATGACTTCATGACGGCCCCTGATTTGTCCTCCGTGGCCATCCCGGCGTTTCCGACCTTCCCGAGCGAGCAGCAGAGTGATGAGGAGTGGGGATGTGCTGGGATGCTCTGAGCCCCCTGTGTGGGGATGGAGAGGGTCTGAGGGCTCGTGGCCAGGGGCCAAAGAGCCCATCATTCGTTGTGGCCAGCGGGATAATGAGACAGAGCATGGTGAGGGTGTCCCCAGCGTCCCAGGAGTGATCCAGTGACAAATCCCAGGGGCCTGCGGGTGTCTCCCACGTGGGAGGCTTGGAATGTGCCTGAGGATGAGAGGACATGGCCTCAGGCTGGGCCAGGGGAGGCTCAGGTTGGACACCAGCAGGAATTTCCCCATGGAAAGGGTGCTCAGGCCTTGGCAGGGGCTGCCCAGGGAGGTTTGGAGTGCCCATCCCTGGAGGTGTCCCAGGAAGGGCTGGAGGTGGCACTCGGTGCTCTGGGCTGGGGACAAGGTGGGGATGGGGCACAGCTTGGGCTCGGTGATCCTGGGAATGTTTTCCACCCTCAGTGACTCTGGGATTCTGTGACTCTCTGAGGGGGAGCAGAGGTCGTGGCCAAGCTCAGCCCCCTCTGTCTGGGGCTGGGGACGGGCAGGGGGAGGCAGCAGCACCTCCAAACCCTCTCTGGAGCTGCCGGGTGCCAGTGCTGAGCTGAGCTGGGAATTTGGCTGTGGGAGAGCTCCTCCCTCACCTTTTGCATCCCGCTCTGCCATGAAATGGATGGAGAATTGCTGGGAGCTGCCACCAGCGAAACGGAGCAGCTCCCAAAGTGCTGCCGGGGCAGCCCAGGTGAATTCCCTGCTCCCACCCCTGTGCATCCATGGAGGGAAATCCTTCCCTGGAAATCCATGCCCCCTGCCAGAGGTGGCACTGGGCACCCTGCAGGACCTGCTCAGGCAGGGAAAGCAGCACACGGACAATTCAGCCTGCCCAGGGCTGGGATACCAGGAACAGGGCACCCAGGGATCCTATCCCTGGCGCCAGAAAGTGCTGGATTCACAGGGAATTCCTCACAAGGACACCTTCCTCTGCCGAAACGCTGTCACCTGACCAGCGTGAGCAGGAGAGAGCCGGCATCTCCTGAGCAGCACTGGCACAGCGGGGTCATTTTCCCTTTCCCACCATGCTGCTGAACACCCTTCCCCTTGTCCCCACCACTTCTGCCCAGGACAGGGACATTTTTCCTGCCTTGGGGGCTTCCACGCCCAGGTGTTCAGAGCCCACGGTGCCTGTGCTGCAGCACAGCTAAGAAAAGCTCTGAGAAGGGTTGTCCTGGGCTCCAGAGCTGGTCAGGGAGCTTGGATCTGAGTTTTCAGGGTGGGCCAGCCCAGGGAATCCCCATCCTACTAAACCCACGCAGGGCAACCATCACCTGAGCCTTTCCCAGCGTTTCCTCCAGGCCCAGCATCCCACGGTGCTGTGATCATCTCTTCTGCAGGCACTGAAGGGTTTTTTTTTTCACTTTCAAGCTTTCCTGCCCTCAGCCTGGGCCCTTCTGAGCCTCCCTCACTGTGCTCGGTGACTCTGTGCTCCGAGCCTCCTCTGCCCCCTCAGCGGGCCCTGCTCGGCGGGCGGATTAACGCCGGGGGTGAATTTGGGAATGGGGACACTCACCTCAGCCAGGAGCTGCTGGATGATCCCTCTGGGGCTTCATGATGTTTCTAATTCCGACCCGGGAGTGTTTTGACTGCCAACAAGCCGGGCGATGTGGATCTGCTTCTTAATCACATCAGACTCCTCAGGTTTCCGAGGCGAGCGCTCCTAAGTTCAAAATTCCCGTCTGAAACACATGCTGCTGCATCTTTGTGTGGAAAACATTCCTGTTGGCAGGCTCTGCAGGAGAGCTGGGAGAGAACAAATATCAAAGTGTGACAAGCAGGGCTGATTACAAATAGCAGGAACATTTGCAGAGCGCTGCAGAGCCAGGCCCACGCAGGAGGCTCCTCCGGAGCAGAGCCCGGCTGCTCCCCAGGGATTGTCCGGCTCCTGGAGCCGCTATCCATGAGCTGCAGAGCTGCTCTGCCTCTCCAAAGCCAGGGAAAATCACCTCAAAGGGTGGCAGAAAGGGACGGGGGAGAAATATGCACCAGCAAATCTGAGTGGGGAGGCAGAATTGGGGTCTCGCTGCAGCTTCACGGAGGGATGGACGTGCACAAGTTGTTCTTGTGCTGCCTTGGAAAGCTGGAAGCAGGAACAGGTTAAACAAGCTTTTCCCATCAGGGCTGCAGAACCTGCTCCAGGACTGCAAATCCCACCTCAAAACACCACAACTTGTTCCTACAGCAAAACAACCCCGCTTTCGGTGCTGTTTCTGGCCACATTTGCAGGCTGAGGTTTGATACCTTTACAAAGGATGTTGCCTTGGGTGTTCTGTTTGCATCCACGACAGGATATTTGTGGGGATTTTGGTCTTCCTTGCATCATTTCCAGGAGGGTTTCATGGGAGTGCTGAGGCAATGCAGAGAATTTCTCCCTGGATGTCAGGGATTCAGAGGTGGTGCAGTCCCAGCACCCCAGCCTGCTGGCACTCAGCGTCCTCGGGTATCAAATAAACGTTCATGGACAATTTTCAGGGTCTGGATTGTGCCATCTGTCAGAGCAGCTCTGGGAGGTTTTAATTATGGTTTACACTCTGTCTTCAAGCACCTGGATTCGTTTTTTCATCCTGTCAATTATTGACGGGGATTTGCTAAGAAGTGCCTCAGTTCCACTTTGTGCTCCTCCCCGGCAGCAGCTGGGCCAGGAACGGGGATGGGAAGGGGTCAAAGCGTGCAAGGGGTGAGGACACCTCTTGCTCAGCCCCTCCCTGGAGTGGAAGCCAATTTCATGACCATTCCCAGATTTATCTTCAGAATAATTTTCTGAGGGACTTACTGAGGTGAATGATTTGTGAGGGAAAAGGGATCGGAGCAGCTTCCCAAGGAGGGGGGAGATCTGGAGGGGGGATCCTGCCCCTGTGCCCCCTCAGCTGAGACCCCACCTGCAGAGCTGCCCCAGCCCTGGGACCAGCACAGGAAGGAGCTGGAGCTGCTGGAGCCAGGCCAGAGGAGGCTCCGGGATGAGCAGAGGGATGGAGCAGCTCTGCTGGGAGGAAAGGCTGGGAGAGCTGGGATTGTTCAGCCTGGAGAGGAGAAGCTTTGGGGTGACCTCACTGTGGCCTTGCAGGGCCTGAAGGAGCTGGCAGGAAACCTGGAGAGATACTGGGGACAAGGGAATGGAGTGCCGGGACAAGGGGAAGGGGTTAAAACTAAAAGAGGGGAAATTCAGATGGGATATTGGGAAGGAATTGTTCCCTGGGAGGGTGGGCAGGCCCTGGCACAGGGTGCCCAGAGCAGCTGTGGCTGCCCCTGGATCCCTGGCAGTGCCCAAGGCCAGGCTGGACATTGGGGCTTGGAGGAGCCTGGGACAGTGGGAGGTGTCCCTGCCATGGCAGGGGGTGGGATGGGATGGGCTTTGAGGTCCCTTCCAACCCAACCCATTCCATGATTCCATGAGATCCCCCCTGAGCTGGTGGCAGGGGTCACACAGGCCCTGCTGCCTGCACCTCCCAGCGACTCCTCCGGCACCAAACCGCAGCCCTGGAATGCGGCATTCCATGCCCAGCACCACCCTGCAGCCCTGGAACGCGGCATTCCATGCCCAGCACCACCCTGCAGGACTCTCTCGGAGCGAAGGTGTGGCCTCCAGCGCTCCCAGGAAAATCCAATCTATCCGATTTTTCCGAACCAGCCGCTCCGTTCTCCCCAGTCAAAGCGGTGCCCGTGAAACAATGAGGGCACAGCCCCAAAAGGGGCGGGAGCAGCGCGCTGCCAGCTCTGCCCGCATCCATGAGCCCGCAGTTTCCAGCAGGAATCACTTGCCAATCCATATGGTGTTGTGTGGATGGGAAATGTCACGGAACATAACGTCCTGCTATGTTTAAAAATAAATCGCTGGGACGGCTGAAGAAATAAATGACGGAAGGGAGGGGCCTGGCGGTGGCTTTTGCTGGGGATTAATTCTGTCGTTCGGTTTGGGGACAGCTCGGTGCAGGTGGAAGCCGGTGTTGGTTGGACGAACTGGGGGGTTGGCTCGGGCTCCCAGGAGTGCTGGGGAACGAGGTCAGTTTCTTAATTAATTTATGCAAATTGCGGCTTCCTTCTCCCGTGTCTGAGCGTTAGTGACACCTGCCTGGTCTCCTCGCAAACAGGGGAGCACCAGCAGGAGCGATGGAGCTCCCAAAAATCACCCCAGAAAGCTGCAAAATGATCGTAATAATTGCCGATTATTGATTATTGATTGTTATTGACACACACTGAAATCATTGATCAGAGCCGCTGCCCGGAGGCGCTGGGCTCCCACCCCGTGCGTGGAGCCTGGAGCACCAGGATGAGCTCCTGGCTGGGCTTCACGCTTGGAAAATCCACCCCAAATCCCCTTCCTGGGTTTCCTCCACGTCCCTGCACCTCTCCCTCCCTGCTCCGTGATCCCCCCAAATCCAGAACTTGCCTTCCAAGGGACTTGGATCCTCAAGGTCCCTTCCAAGCCAAACCGTTCCATGGTTCTGTGATCCCAAGGGCAGCTTCCCTGAGCCTCCCTGAGGTGTGGTGGGAGCTGTCCCTGCCCACTGAGATGGGACTGGGTGGCTTTAAAGACTCCTCCCAACCAAATTTTCCTGGGAATTTTCCGCCACGGAACAGGGCTGTACATTAAGGGATTCGTTAATACAGACCGAGGAGCCAGAAGATGCTCTCCAGACTCTGGGAATTGCGTTTGGGAAGGGATGGAGAGAAGGGAAGGACGCCATGGGATGGGCAGGTGGCACCTGGCTGGGTTCCAGCCTGCACCTGGCCGCGAAGAAATAGTAATAGTAATAATAATAATAATAATAATAGTAATATTTCCAAAATAGTGCAAATTCCTGCCTCAGAGGGATGGGAATATGGGAAATGGGTTGAGAAAAGACTGCAGTTACTGCAGTGGGAATGGGGCACCCCAAGGTTTCTCCCATCCTTCTCCCATCCCCTATTTATGGGTTATTTGGGGAAGAGAAAGTCTTCAAGATTCCCAGAAAATCCCCCCTGCATTCATTTTGCTGTTAACACCCCACGCAGATTTATTCAATTTTCTTTTTTAAGGAATTTCCCCTGGTTTTGATGAAGGCACAAGGAAGGAACCACAGCTGGGACAGCAGGAAAGAATCCCAGCAGAGGGAAGGGAGTTGAGGGAATGTTGGTGCAGCTGCATCGAGGCACCAGCTTGGCCTGAATGCCAATTTTTGGGGTTTTCTGATCATTTCATCACCCAGGGAGGACAAACTGGACCAGCCCAAGCTGGGCCCATGCAGATACCCCAGGAAAATCCTGTTGGAAGATGCCCCAGAATCAGTCAGCACACGGCAAATGCCTATTTCCAGGACAATTTATCACAATTTCCTTTGGATCTTTTGTTTCATTCACATGAGAGATTAAAAAATACAGGTTTCATTTGTTAAAAAACATCATTTGGGCCCAGAATTTCAGGGTTCTGCATGAAAAAAACCCCACCCATGTACAGACTTTAAAACAGTTCTGGGTTGCTGGTGTGTGTTTTTGTGGTGTTTTTTCTGAAGAAAACCTGTTTTGTTCAGAACTCCGAAGCCTCCAGCATCGTTTCCGAGAGGTTCTTCATGTTTTATTCCCTTCTTTTTTCCCTTTTTTTTTTTTTGGAGAACTATTTGAAAATTCGGCCAGGGTGAAAAAAGCAGAACCACAGGAGCCCTGTCCAGCATGCAAGTTCCTTTTCCTGGCAAAATCCAGCCCAGGTGTGATGAAGCAACACCCCCTCGGGGGAGCAGCCTCCTCCCAGCGGGAGAGCTGCAGGTGGGACCGGAGGCTGGGCCGTTCCCACTCCAGGGGCACAGCAGGATTCCTGCCTTTCCACCGCTTTTTGATCAGTGGTGCAAGGTAGAGGCGCTTTTCCATAGGAAAATACCCGGAATCCTGCCTCCCTCAGCTGCCCCTGGGGCTCCCTCCTCTCCCGCTCTGGGGCTCCCTCCTCTCCCACCCTTCTCCTGCTTCCCCCCAAGGTCCAGCCCAGCTGGATTTCCCTCCAGCCTCCCTGCCTGGAGCTGGGATTGGGACTCCAGAGGAATTTTCCTACCTGGCACCCACTGAGCANGTGATTGGTAGGAAATTGTCAATTCTACCCTAAAGCAGATGCCAAAACCAGACAGGTGGTTAGCAAACACAGGGATCTGGGAAGGGGATGGGGACGAGGATGGGGATGAGGATGGGGATGGGGATGGGGATGGGGATGAGGAGGGGGGACACGGATTGCAGCTCAGGGAAGGTGTCCCTGTCACTTTGGGCTCTGTGACGGCTGCAGAGCCCCCGGTGTCGCTGTCCCCACTGTGGGGTTGGGGTCAGGGCTGTCCTGAGGGCCAGCAGTGCCCAGCGCTGCGGGCAGGCGCTCCCACAGGTGGCTGTGGAGCTGCTGGACATGTCCTGGTGTCCAGCTGCAGCTCCGGGAGCCAGCATCCCGTTCGTCTCCTCCATCCAAACATCCCACGTGCCCAGGGCCGTTCCTCAGGCTCCGGACCCCCAGACACCTGCAGCGGGACCGCACCTCGCAGGCGCCTCATCCCGGAGCAATTCCAGCCGGGATGAGCCCGGAGCAGAGCGGCTTCTCCCGAAATAACTCCCAGCGCCGAGCCGCTGGCGGATCCTCCCTCCCGGGATGCGTGGAGGGGCTCAGCACCTCAAACCCGGCAGGGAATTCGGCGCTCGAGCAAAGTGTGAGACTGTGGGAAGCGTCTGGAGCGGCGGCGGCTCCGCTGTGCCAGCCTGGCAGCAGCTGCCACCGCCCGTATGGCTCTGCCCACATGCACCCCCTCTGCAGTGCCTCCCGAATGTGCAATATCAACACTGCGGGAGCAGAGGATTCCTGCATGTCGTTATCCCAAGGTTTATTTGAATAAAAGGCTGGCGGGGGGGAGGCAGAGCCGGCTCCGAGGCGCGGATCCGGCGCAGTCTCGCGGCTCGGCTCGGAGATGCCGACAGACAGCGGGAGCACAGACACAGCCAGGGCTGTGTTTGCTTTGCCGAGTGCTGCTCAAACATGTTGCCATTGAGATTCCCAAGCCCCACGTTCTAAAATATTCATCGCCACAGCCCAGATTCCCTCCCAAGGAGCAGAAATCCAGGCAGAGACAAGAATCTATCTGGCATCCCCTTGTGGCTTTGCTTCTCCCTGCTGCGATGGGAGAGCGGGGAGCACAACACAAGGAGAGCCCGGATCGCGGTGGATTGATGCCAGGCCTCGTGGCAGACACGAGAGTGTCCTCACGTAGCTGTCTCCTCGAGATCTGCAGCAGAGTCTGGGATGAGGAACCAGTGATGAGGAATCCAAAACAAGGTCCGTAGGGAAGAGCCACACGAGCTGCCATCAGGAGCAACAGCCAGCAGCGTGGGCAGAGCCCTCTGGTGACACCTCGGAGGCACCTGGGCACCTTCAGAGGTGTCTGAGCTGTGCCCAGGGGCAGGATGGACACGCAGGAGAAGCTCTCCAGCGCGGACCTGCTGTTCCTGAGGTCAGGAATTCCATCCCCTGCACGCCCTGCTGCCCCCTTTGGGATCTCACCCACTGCCCCGCTGCTGCCTCACGGAGATGTCACCAGCGGCTTCAAGCAAGAAAAGTACACACTCTCTCTCCTGACCTAGGCAGGTTTTATTGTCCCCGAGATTCCCCAAGGTCCTGGTCACAAAGGCCACATTTTGGAGCGACTCCACGGGCAGAGCATCGCCCCGAGGCCACAGCAGCTGCTCCGGAACGACCTGGTTTGGGGGCAGGGGTCCCGGTTCAAAGGGCCGGGGAATGTTCGGGGCCCGGTTCAGCAGCAGCCCCATGAAAAGGCTGAGCTCGGGAGGTGCCCCAGGGCTCCAAACTGCGCCTCCTTCGAACTGCCCAGCGCAGATGTGGTCCCCGCACGGCTCTCCCCGCACCCTGCAGCCCAAAGCACGGCGTTTGTGGGTCAGATTTCATTAAGGAGGGCCGGATGCTCGGGAGACTGGAACGTTTGTCTCTGGTTCTTGTCCGGGTGATTTACATAATGGATTAGCGCAGATTAGCCCGGCACTGGGAGAGGCACCGGCCCGCTTTGCTTGCTCCGCAGGCGGAGGATTCCGGCTGGAAATGGGATGATCTAATAACGGGGATAATTGCTGGTTTATGGGCTCTCAGCGCGGCCATGTCAGGGGCCCGTCTGCCTCGACAGTGAGGCCTTTGTGCGAATATAAATCCCCCGGTCACCCCGCAGCTCGCGGTGACAGCGAGCGGCCCCGCGGTGACTTCCACGGGGACACCGAGCACCGGCACCGCGAGATACCGGCAGCAAATTAATTGATCCAGCCCCTTAAAGCTGCTTTGGGGGGATCCCCTGGTGCAAATATTCCCTCTTTCCCACCCCCCAGGGCGATGCTGGAGGAGGGAAACTGAGGCAGGGGCCGTTTCCCTTTGCGCAGGGGGTAGGGTGGGGTTTCCTTGTCGGTCCCCGATCTCGGTGCTTTTATCTTTGATTCCCTGAGGGTAAATTCAGGGCTCGACAATTAATTTCTGCCGGGTGTTTTGCACTGCTCAGGAGCCAGCCAAGCCCATACTGTGAGTATTACAAAGCTTTTTAGAACAGGAGAGCTTGGCAATTGCGACAGCACTTTTGAATCATTCATAATTTTGCACAGGGGCAACTTCTGTAGGTGTCTGGTTTCCTCTATGTTCATAATGTTTTAGGACTAAAAATAACAAGGAATTGCTGTTCGAAATGTAAGCGAGGAATTAGAATTGCCAAGGAACTCGGGAGTCAAACTGCACTGGAGGACATCAGAGCCTTCCCACAGCCGCAGCTCCAAACCCAATTAATCCCGGGTTAGGCACGAGGAAAACGCGCGGCTGGAGAGATTGGGAACAGCTCCCGCTTCCCAGCCGAGCAATATGCAGATGAGCGAGGAGAAAGGGGTTTTTGGGACAATCAGTGGGAGCTCCTTTGTGCCCACAAACACCACAATGCTGTGGCCGGCTGAGCACCCGGGTTGCACCCCTCTGGAATTGCCGGGAGAAGAGCGATGCTTTGGGGCCGCAGAGCCGCACTCCTGCTCCTGAGGGAGCCTCCTGCCTCCTGCTTCCCATGTGAGGCTGCTCCCACGGCTTGGGGCAAAATCCTGGAGAGGTTTAAACAGCTGCTGTGGATCCGGGATCCCTTCCTGCAGAGGGGCTTTGCTGGAGCTGCCCGGGACATTCCGTGGGGACAGTCACGGAGCTGGGATTGGGAATGGGACCCAGGGCTGCGTGAGGAGCGGGGACACTGCAGGCGCGGAGGCCCCAAAGCTTTGGGATAGCACAGGCAGAGCAGAGAGAGCTGGGAGTGGGGAAAATCCCTGTGGGGGCACAGGAAAGCCAACCCTGTCCTGGGCTGATCCCACAGCAGGGGAGGGGGATCCTGCCCCTGTGCCCCCGCAGCTGAGACCCCACCTGCAGAGCTGCCCCAGCCCTGGGAGCAGCACAGGAAGGACCTGGAGCTGCTGGAGCCAGGCCAGAGGAGGCTCCAGGATGAGCAGAGGGATGGAGCAGCTCTGCTGGGAGGAAAGGCTGGGAGAGCTGGGATTGTTCAGCCTGGAGAGGAGAAGCTCTGGGGTGACCTCACTGGGGCCTTGCAGGGCCTGAAGGAGCTGCAGGAAACATGGAGAGAGACTGGGGACAAGGGCTGGAGGGACAGGACACAGGGAATGGCTTCCCGCTGCCAGAGGGCAGGGATGGATGGGATATTGGGAAGGAATTGTTCCCTGGGAGGGTGGGCAGGCCCTGGCACAGGGTGCCCAGAGCAGCTGTGGCTGCCCCTGGATCCCTGGCAGTGCCCAAGGCCAGGCTGGACATTGGGGCTGGGAGCAGCCTGGGACAGTGGGAGGTGTCCCTGCCATGGCAGGGGGTGGGATGGGATGGGCTTCGAGGTCCCTTTCAACCCAGACCCTTCTGGAATTCTCTGACCAGGATTGCTCCGGGCTGGGCTGAGCCAGAGATGCCCTCAGACCCCTCAGGCTGTCCCGGCTGGCCCAGAAGGAGCAGCTGACCCTCCCAAGTGGTGGAGCTGTTGTCCTAAAGCAAAGGCCCCCCTCTGACCCCCTCCGGTTTGGGATCACCTCGGATTCCTTTCCAGCAGGTCACTGCTTAGATCCTTCCCTGCCTTTCCCAAGCCTTGCCCCGCTCCCCCGAGCCCTCCTCCATGGTAGGGGTCTGCTCCAACCCCTTGCCTGATGATTTCCGTGCTGAACTCTCCTCTGAGCCGAGGGGATGAGGAAAATTCACATCCTGGAAGTTTCAGCCTCTTCTTTCGGAATTAATTTTGCAAGCTCCTCCTTGGCCCGAGCTCTCTGCGGGCTCAGGCAGAACAGGGCCAGCGAGAGGGGAAAGTCATGTTGCTGGTTAAATCTCCAAAGCAAAAATAATCCATTTTAATGAAGGTTCACAATCTGCAATGAATGTGAAACAATGTTGTCAGCTAAGCTGTTGCATTATTCACTTTTATTTGTACAAGGTCCTTCCATTAATATTTGACTACAAGAGAATGCAATTAAAAATTTTCTACTTGAATAAACCTCTCACCACGGTGTTGGTTAAAGGATAAAACCCTTTCACGCTGGTGGAGAGGGGAATTTAGCACACTGGCACGTGGGTCACACACCGACTCTCACCCTCCTGCACCCCAGGTTCTGTTCCCTGCTCCCATTTTTCGCCGTGTCTTCCCTTCAATCCTCGCCCCACATCGGCTCCTCTGGGCTCCCCCACTCCCTTCCCTGGCGTTTGGAGGATCCCAACGCAATCATTTCCTTCAGAGCAGAGCCAAGACAAGCAGGGAAGGCAGGGGGGATGTGCAGGCAGGCGGGAAGCACCCCCAGCCCCCAATTCCCATAATTTTCAGGCTGAGGCAGAGCCCCGTTTTCCCGGGAAGAAGTGGGGCTTTGCCGTCGTGTCCAGGGGTGTTTGCTGGCAGGGAGAGATGATTTATTATTTAAATTTTGGCATGCATGGCTGGCCGCTGAATTAGTTGTAATCTCCCAGGACGGGAGGAAAGAACCTTCCAGGATCAGGGAAGGGCTCAGACACAAGCTCAGCTCGTCACAAAAGGGAAGATGTTGGGGACAAGGGACACGGGGATGATATGCAAAGCATGGAGTCACATATAGAAGGATTAGGCACTAATTCCCTTTCCAGAGCATCCAGGAACAAAGAGCCTGTGGTGAAAATAAAGCCACAGAGTTTAGGTGGGCACAGAAGGATGAAATATGGCCAGGTTTGTGCGGGTCGGTGGCAGGGAAGAGGACAATGCACGAGCTGTGAGGGCTTCGGGAGAGCCCTGCCTGCTGCCAGGCTCCTCCAGGGAGCTGGGATGTGCCACCAGGAGATGGATCCTCTTCTTCCCTGTTCTGAATTAATCTGTAGCCAGGAAGGATTTCCATGAAAATATCCCATTTTCCTTTCTTTCCCCCTCAGCTCTGGAAAGAGCTGGGCTGAATGGAGGCTTCAACAGCTTGGCTTAGACACGGAGCCCCAGCCAGGCTGCAGATCCTCTGCGGAGCAAGCAAAGCCCTCAGGCTGCCAGCCCCAGCTCCCAGAGCTCCAATTCCACCAGGAATGCTCCCTCTGGGAGTCCAGGATGCAGCAGGCGGCACAGAGAGGCCTCTCCAGCCGAGCTGTGAGAGTGAGCTGCCCAAATTCACTCCGGGCTCCACAAATGAGCAGCCAGCTCCCCACCCACCTTTGAACCTGTGGGTCCAGAACAGGTTCAGGGTTGCTGCCCTGAGCAGATTTTGCATTTGAGGTGTTGTACACGAGAAATGTGCCATGAAATGGCTTTTCCTGACACTCCCCGGGGTATTCCCTGACAGGACTTCTGATGGTACAAAGAAATTTGAGGAGCACGTCCAGGGCAGGGAACAGAGCTGGGAAGGGGCTGGAGCCCCAGGAGCGGCTGAGGGAGCTGGGGAAGGGGCTCAGCCTGGAGAAAAGGAGGCTCAGGGGGGACCTGGTGGCTCTGCACAACTCCCTGACAGGAGGGGGCAGCCGGGGGGGGTCGGGCTCTGCTCCCAGGGAACAGGGACAGGAGGAGAGGAAACGGCCTCAGGCTGGGCCAGGGGAGGCTCAGGCTGGACATCAGCAGGGATTTCCCCATGGAAAGGGTGCTCAGGCCTTGGCAGGGGCTGCCCAGGGAGGTTTGGAGTGCCCATCCCTGGAGGTGTCCCAGGAAGGGCTGGAGGTGGCACTCAGTGCTCTGGGCTGGGGACAAGGTGGGGATGGGGCACAGCTTGGCCTCGATCATCCTGGAGGTCTTTCCAACCTCAATGATTCTGGAATTCCGTGTAATATTTTCCTTTCATCCAAACCCCTCTCCTCATGACTGACCCACCCTTTGAGCAGAGACCGATGTGGAGAAACCTCAGTGTCAGGTCCTGGGAGATTCCCAGCAGCTGGAAAAGGCAGTGGCTGGGCAGGAGCCGGCAGCTCCTCCTGTGCTGGGTGAGGCCTCCTGCCCCACCCCCAGAGCTCCCGGGAAGGCCTAAAGGTGCTAAAATCTGGATATTGAAGGATCGGGAGTGCTGCACTGCTGCTCAGGGAGATTTATCCCCCATCTGTGCTTGTTTTCATTCCACCGGCACGCCCAATAAATATCCCCTTTAAAGCGAAGCACCTCCATTTACAAACCTGCTAGCAGAGCTCTGGCATTCCCAAGGATTTTGCCTCCACCCTCCCTGCCTGGAAGGCCACGCGTGAATCCCCACAGGCTGGAGGTGCCTCGAGTTTCCTCCTCTGCTAAAAAACAGACAATCCAAGATGTTGCAGGTGCCCCCGCAGGTGAGAGCCGATAACCCTGGGAACGTGAGATCACAAACTGAAATTCCCATTTCAGACGAGCACACCGAGGCTCACAAACCTTTGCCGCGCGCGTAGGGAAGGGAAAATAAATTAAAAAAAAAAAATTAAAAATCACCAAATCCCAAGGCCCTGCGAGGCAGTAAGTAAAGTTTGGCAACTTCCAAATGCATTCCCTGTTGTTCCAAGCTGTTCCCCGCGGCTCCCCAGAGGGCTGGTCCATAAAGGATAACAACCTTTGCCTGCTGGGAGCTATTAGCTTAAATGGGAGCGGGCTGCTGCAGCATTTAAGGCTGATTAGAATGGTGTCATTGGATTTGTATGCACCGGGATCCATGCAGATGGATTTCACAAAAATTCCGAGAAATTACATCCAGGAAAGGGAGTTAAAGGGATGGCTCAGTGCGTGGCTGACTGAAATGGCAAATAGAGGAGCAGGAAAAAAGAGGAAGAAAAGCACGAGTTAGAACGAGGTTCCATGTTGTGGTGGGGAATTTAGGAACAGAATTCCAGGATCTGCTGGAATGGGCAGATGGATCAGGGATTGAAATGGCCACAGATCCTTATTTTTGCATTAAATTCAAATTATTTTCACTAGGTGTGTGAGCACATCAAATCATCGCTGTGTTACGCTTGGAATTGCACAAAGTTCGGGATGCGTGGTTACCCTCCGTGCAGGTGTCACCCCTGGATTAACGCTCCTCCCTTCCCAGCATTTCCAGGCATTCCCAGGCCACACTTCCAGCCAGGAAACCTCATCAGCTCAGGCAGGAAATGCCAAATTTCCACATCCTGGGAACAAGCAGGGAATTTATCGCTGGATAAAGCCCCTGACCCAGGGAAGCACCGACCTCTTACAACTCATTTGTCTCTCTTTAACTTGCAAATCTCAGGAATTTTCCACCCCAATCAACTCAGCTCTCACCTCCCCCTGGGAGGGCAAAGCCCTGCAGCTCCTGCAGCATCTTCTGCTCTGGGGTTTTTGGTTTCTCTCAAAGCCTTAGTGGCTCCTTTTGGGGGTTTGCTCACCCACGGAGCCGCTGGAACATTCCAGGGAATGAAGCTGGGCTTCCCCAGCCACCCCGGTGATGCCACAAAGGGTCACTCAGCCCACCCCAGAGTGCCCAGCACGGTGCAGTCGGAGCTTTCCAGCAGCTTCTCGGTTTCCAGAGGCACTGATGAGCTTTCACCTCATTAAAACAACCACTAACAAGTGTGGCATTCTACAGGCAGGCTCAGAGTCTGCTCCCCCTGCCCAAAGCCACGGCCTTGGCCTGGTGGGGATGGAGCAGGGATGTTGGAATGAGGGAAAGGACAAGCAAGAGCCTTGAAACGGCCTGAAACAACCTGATGGTCGTGGGCATGTTCATCCCATCACGTTCATTTTCATCCCATCCTTGGGAAGAGCTGGGATACAGAGGGGCACTGCAAACATCCCACTCATTCCACCCCCACTACCAACATTCCTTGATTTTCCAGCCTCATCCAGGCCCACTTCCCCAGCTCCAATAGGTTTAACCCTTCCTTACCTCTCCAAACCCTCCCTGCTTGGACAAACAGCGCCTCAGCCCGCAATAATCCTTTTTTTAACGTTTAACAAAATCTTTCGCTCCTTCTTAAGGCTTAAGGAGAACAAAAAAAAAAAAAGCGCTTTCCCTATTTAGCAACATTCTTGTGATGTTTATTGGAACGGGCTGAAAGAGCTGAGGTTTGAAAATTAGGATCTGGCAAGGAAACAGTGTCCTCAGGGGCCAGAGAACAAACCTCTCTGGGAGGAGAGTGATGGGACCAGCCTTTAAAGGCTGGAAAATTGCAAACCAACGTGCTCAGCAGTATTTTCCTTTATGCAGTTCTTTTATTCTTAAGATGAAAATTGCTTGGGACAAAGGCGTCGGTCTCATACCTGGGACGGTGTGCTCCTTCCTCTCCTTTGCCTGTGAAATGTGTGCTGCTTTGAAGAGCAGCAGTGTTCAGCACCAAGCAAGTGCCAACGTGACCATTTTTAATGCAAATTCGCTGCCCTCGCTCCCGGCTCCTCTAATGCTGCCTGGGAATGTGTGACAGTGCCTTGGCAGGGCTGTCACTCGGGGAGGAACCGGGGCCTGCGGTGCTGTTCCAGGATGAGAAAGTGCCTTGCTGGGTTTCCAGCCTCTGATCCCACCTGGGCACGACAGCAAAAGCCTTTTCCAGCCCTCCCTGGGCCTCGCTGCTCAGTCACTCTGAGCCTTTAATGAGTGGTCAAAGCTGATGCTGGTGGCATCACTGTGAGGATGCTCCCGTGGGCAGGGCTGCCACGGCGTCCCTGGCACGGGCAGGGGTGGGAAAAGCTGTCCCCAGTGTCCCTTCCTCGGGAAGGGATGGGCAGGGGTGTCCCAGTGTCCCTTCCTCGGGTAGGGGTGGGCAGGGGTGTCCCAGTGCCCCTCGTTCGGCTCGGGGCAGGCACCGACTCACGTCCCGCACCCGCAGTCCCGGCCTCCCCAGCCCGCAAGGGTTAACCCCGCTCTGCTATTCCCGGGGGTGGGAATTGTGCCGTGCCCCGGCTCCGGCTCCGGCTCCGGGGGGATGCGGCCGTGCCTTTCCCAGCCCTTCTTCCCACACTTTCCCCGAGCGCGGCTCCACCGGAGCATCGCGCCCCCGGTGCGGGGCCGGGGCCGCCGCTCCCGCCCACGGAGGGGGCCGGGCAGGCCGGAGGTTCCCACAGCCCTCGCCGGGAGCAGGGGAAGCGCAGCCCCCAGGGCCGGCTCTGGGGGCCGCAAGCCGCGCCAGCCCCTGCTGCCACCCGCCCGTCCCCGGCTGGGGATGCTGAGCCCGCTGCCGCAGCCCCGAGCCCACCCGCGGCTCTCTCGGGGGCTGCGGGGGTAAAAACACGCAGGGGGAGAGGGTCCATGTGCCTTTTCCATAGGATTCCGCCCCCCATCCTCCCCCGAGCAGCCCCGCGCTGCTGGAGCGCTGCCCGCGCCCTTGGTGACACCGGCACTGCCCGGGGGGAGCGGCGCCTCTGCTGATCGCTCCTCTGGCACACAAATCATGGAATGCAATGGCAAGGGCGTTAAATCTCATCTCATTCCACGGGCAGGGACACCTTCCACTGTCCCAGGCTGCTCCAAGCCCCAGTGTCCAACCTGGCCTCGGACGCTTCCAGGAATGGAGCAGCCACAGCTGCTCTGGGCGCCCTGTGCCACTGTCACACCCTGGTCACTGTCTCTGTGCCCACCTGAACCCCAGTCCCGACCCGCACATCACCCCTTCCATCGGTGGCACCACCCCTACGGCACCTGGAGGAGCCCAGGAGCTCCTGCCCAGCCTTTGGGGCTCCAGGCCACGCTCTGCAAGTCCTTCTCCGGGCTTGCACCCTCCTGCTACCTGGGGGTGACTCCCGTGTCCCAGGAATGCCCGTCCTGCAGAGGGAACACCGCGTGTGGGGGCTCGGCCAGGGCTGATTCACATTCCCAAAGCTTTGGGAGCATTAACTGATTCGTACTCGTTAATGAGCCCCCTCTGGGCGGCACACGTGCCACAGCGGGCATGGAGGAAAGGTCATGCCCACCGGGTGCCCTGACACCTGGTCTTTGCTGTGGCTGGGAAGTGGAGCTGGAGAGAAAAGAGCCTGGGAACTGCATCCACTGGTGCCCCCAAGCAGAAGAGAGTCCTGCCTGTGCAGTGAGGTGACCCCACCTCAAATCAGGGCCACCCAAGCTGATTGTCCCCCCCGAGACGCACCAGAAGGTGGGAGGAGAGCTCCAGGAACCGCTGCCCACGCCCAGGGTGCCCAGGGATGGTGGGAAGGCCATGGAGGGCGGCTGGGAGAGCGCAGCACCGAGCTGTAATCCCGCACTCTCGGCTATTTAATGCTGCTTATTGCAGCCCTCAGTCCTCCCTCTCGCTGCAAGACAGATGCGATCAGAGCTCCGTGTGCCTCCCCAGCCCTCCCCAGCCAGCGGGGAGTTTTGCTGGGGGGCAGGATGAGATTGTGCAGATATAATAACTCCATTCATCACCGGCGAGCGGGGCCGGGCGGGCGGCGCTTTGGAAATGACTCGGGAAGTTTGGCAGCTCAGATGCCACCAATCTCCCTGACAGGCAATACCGGGGTGCCCCGGAGCCCTGGAGCAGCACAGCCAGAGCCACGGGCACTGTGCCAGCAGGGACCGGCTGCCCCATGGGGAGAGGGTGGAGGGGAAGGCTCTCCCTGCCTCGAGAATCCCAGGAAAACGCTCAGAGCAGTGGGAGAACAAGTCTGGAGGGGCTCATTCCCCGGGAATGAGGGATGGTCTGAGGCCAGAGCACCCGCAGCTCCCACGGGACCCATCCTCAGCCTCCCACTGACTCTGGGAGGTTTGTATTTAAAATCACAAAATCACAGAAAACTTGGGTTGGGAAAACCTTAAATATCCCATCCCACCCCTGCCATGGCAGGGACACCTCCCACTGTCCCAGGCTGCTCCAAGCCCCATCCAGCCTGGCCTTGGGCACTGCCAGGGATCCAGGGGCAGCCACAGCTGCTCTGGGCACCCTGTGCCAGGGCCTCCCCACCCTCCCAGGGAACAATTCCTTCCCAATACCCCATCCATCCCTGCCCTCTGGCAGTGGGAACCCATTCCCTGTGTCCTGTCCCTCCATCCCTTGGAAATCATCTCTCTCCCTCTTCCTTGTAGTCTCCCCTCCCATACTTGGACCCTGTGGATGTGTTGCCTCTGGAAGACCAGGATATCCAAGGATTTGGTGCTTTCCCAGCTCTCTCACACACACAAACACAGCACAGATGCACTCCCAGCCCGGCACTGGTCCGTGCATCCCTCCTGTTCCCTCCTGACTCACAGAAATATCCTCCACCAGCCAAAATATGAAAGGAATAATGGACATTTTAAAAAGAAAAGGTGCTCCAGCTGCATCCCACATTCCTCCTTGTTGCCTCAACCCCTGGGAAGTGCAATCCTGCTGCTGACACGTGCCTTGGAGTCAGGAGCTGTACAAACCCGAATTCCCTGTCCTGATTCCCTCTGTGGATCCAGGAGCTGCTGGTTTCCATGGCCACCCTACAACCTCCTGTGCATCCCACCCCGGAAATTCCAGGTCTGCAGAGACACCAGTGAGGGACAGGGCTGTGAAACACCCACGGGCTGGGGACACTGCCCATTCCCAACTCAATTTTTTGGCCTACATCCATTTTTAGGGTTTTGGATTCCTTTTCCCAATCTTTAATTACCAGCTTGCTACAGAAGGAACACTGAACCCCACTAGTTTTGCTCCGATCTGGGGTTTTCATTAGAAGCCTGGCATCTGTGGAAAAAAATCCAAGGAAGACTTTGTCTTTCCTGACACAAAACAGTCTTCCCAGAGCTTAATAGGAATTTGAGTGAGGCTCTCGCTGCCAAGGATGCAAAAAAAATTGATTTTGTGTGTTCGAATTCACGCCTTATTTTTTGCAAAATATTTTCTGAGGGTGAAATCTCCCGTGCTTGCTTTCAGCAGAGTTTGCAAGAATGTGTTGAGCTGCCTCCCCGCAGAACAGTGATTACCAATGTTCATTTTCAGGATTAAAATAAAAACAACAAACAAACGATTCTTGTCGTTCCACAAAGAATGAGGGAACTCTTGCAGCTTCCTACACACACACACACAGAGTGTGAGGATTTATCCACAAAACCCTTGGCACACCTAGGCTGGGTTAAAGGCAAAATAAATAAATAAGTGTACGACACAAATAATTATCAAAATGCCTCGGAGCAGCCCATATTTCAGCAGAGTAATGAAGGCAGGTGCTCATTGTGCTCTGTCAAACCAAACAGCTCACTTTTAGTATTCCTGCAGTGCTTTCTTCCAGGTAAGCACCAGATTTACTTATAGAATGCTATGGAGGCACAAGATTTACTTCTATATTCCCTCTGCTTTTCATATTTTAAGGGAATGGCATTATTAAATATAGGGATGGATGAGCATTACTTGGAATATTCAAGGTTCTTCTCGCGCTGGGAGCAGGGGGTGAGGGTCTCCTGCCCAAGGGAGGGCCTTCAGTCAGGACAATCCAAGGGTTTGGATCAGCTGCCCCACCTGAACATGTGGGAAGAGTCAGAGGGAGAAGAGGGGAGAGGTTTTCAGGCACAGGGAAGGGAACTGGGCAAGTTCTTACAGACACTGAGTGGCCACAGACCCCCAGACCGGGTCGGGCTGAGGGGCCCCCAGGGGCTGCCCCGGTGCCACCTCTGTGCCCCAGCAGGGCCGTCCCAGAGCACAGGACACAGCAGTGCCCACACAGCTCTGCAGCAGCCCCAGGCAGGGACCCTGCACAGCCTCTCTGCACCATCTGCTCAGGGCTGGCCCTGCCCAGGGCAGCAGCTCTGCCTCCTGTGCCGGGCAATCGCTGGGCTCAGGCCCTGCCCGTCCCTCTGGTGCCGCTGCTGGGCCCCGGAGCAGAGCCCGGGCCCTGCCCGGAGCCCTCCCTGCAGCCGGGGACAGCCGGGGCTGAGGGCCCCTCTCAGCCGGGGCTCCTCTCGGGGCTGAGCAGCCCCAGCTCCCTCAGCCTGTCCTGGGCACGGAGATGCTCCAGGCCCTTCCTCAGCTGCGCAGCCTCCGCCGGCCCCGCTCCAGGAGCTCCCTGGCCCTGCCGTGCTGAGGAGCCAGAGCTGGACACGGCGCTCCAGAGGTGCCCCCAGGGCTGGGCACAGGGGCAGGATCCCTCCCTGACCTGCTGGGAAAGCACCCCAGGATCCCACTGGCCTCCTTGGCCAGAATTTATTATTTCTGTCATCTTTCTTCCCTGGAATGGGAGGGAACCACTCATCCTATGCTCCTTCTGAGTAAAACCTTCCATGCCAGAAAGTGCTGGACATCCTCCTCAATCCCTGATGGATTGGGAGTGCAAACGGCCTGGACAAAGGTTCAGCGAAGAAATCTCATGGGATGGAAGGTGACCAGCTGAAGGGGAGCAGCATGAGGACACAGCCACGCAGATGTGGCTGGTTTGGACTGGGCGGACTGGGAGGAAGAGCTCCAGAGCAGGCAGGGCAGCAGCTGAGCTCTGGGAAATCCATATGGGAATGGCCACAGGACCTGTGCAGGGACAGCACATAACAGCACCTCCATAAACCACGGACAACACCGTAAAACCAGAACATGAGCCTAAACCCCCGCACCCTGTGAGCACCCCTGGAAGCCAGCACTGCACAGCAGGATACGGGGTCATTAGAGCAAGATCCAAGGACTTTTGGCAGAGAAACTTCATTTTTAAGAAAATTGTTATTGCTGCACGCAGTGTCCTGTGTGCATTTATTGTTGGAAAAATGAGCCCTTTCCCAGGGGCTGTGGGCTGTGCCTGCTGGGAACAGCATTCTCATCCCTGTCCTGGAGCCCTGGAGCAACCCGTGAGCGAAGGAGAAGTGAGCTGGAACCACCGTGGGGACAAAAGGAAGGGCCTGAGGATGTTGTGATCCCCAGGACCAGCCTGGGGTTGACTCCATTCATCCTTTGCAATTATTTTTCCTCTCTCCTCTTCCAGTGGAGCTTCACCGGAGGTGTGGATGAGGAGACAGAGCAGGTGAACACCTCATGTGGAGATCTGGGCCTCCAGTGGCGCCCTCAGCAGCAAGAGCAATCCCTTCTCCTAAAAAAACCCAGCCAGGACAACAGCCATCAAGCGGCAAACAGCCCCTGATGGAGAGGATGCAGATCTGAGAGGCTGCGCCGACGTTCCCTGCCAATGACCTAATGAAGCACGAGAAGCGTGTCTGAGTGTGCCTGCGGAGCAGACATTTACATAATGTTTGTCTGCTACGCCGGGATGGCTCTGCAGGAAGGACAGGCTGTCCTCCTGCAAGTGGCACTGAGAAATGGGCTTCCCTCCGAGGCCAAGGGAATTTGTAGTCCTTGTTCCGAGGGAAATCAGCAGCCCAGGGAGGCATTGGTCAGGTCACTGTGCCTTGGGCCGGCAGGGAGGGGGCAGGAAGCACCCAGCACCTTCCCAGGCACATCCCAGCCTGGAACGAGCTGGGATCGCTGTGCCAGTGGAGAAGTGGGAGCAGTCAGGGGGCGCAGGGTGACAACGAGGAGCTGCCAGCCCAGGGAGGTGACTGGGGGAGGGTAGCTCAGGTGCCTTGGAGAATGAAATGTGTATTTCCAAACTATCCCAGGGTAGGGAAGGAGAGGGATTTTCCTGCTGGGTTCTGGGAGCAGGGAGACAGGCAGGAGGCGTCAGGGAATGGCTGGAGCAGCTGGAGAGCTTGCACAGGTCACCAAGGATGGCCAGCCTTGGGACAGCATTGGCTTTGTAGGAAATGATCTTTTGATCCAGTTTTATTCAATAAAACCGGAGAGAAGCAGCCAGAATGTCTCAGTTTGATTGAGGAGTGTAACAGAGAGAGTTAATTACTTACTGCAACCTGAGGCTCAAAACCCAGCCAGAAATCAGGGTTTGGAATGCTGCTCTCACCGGCCTGGCTGCTCCAGCAAAGCGTGGGAAAAGCCATGGGAATGCCACCAGCCCCATCCTTGGGAAAGGGGCACGTCCATCCCTGAGCTCCACGGAGCTGGAGCCGTGCCCAGTTCCCGCTCCCATCTGCTGGACCTGCAGGGGGGCTCAGATTGACAAAACTCGAGCTTCCCCATGGATTGGAGCAACAGAAATCCAGGAGCTGCGAGCAGACACCAAAATGGACTCTGATTTTAATTTTTCAAAGACTTCTATACTTAGAAGTCTCTTGTTGGCCCTCAAAGTGGACCTGTTACTCTCTGCTCTTCAGATGATTTATTAATTACAGGCAGAGTTATGGCAGAGCTGCAGCTCCCCCAGTCCTGGTGATTTGTGTGAGACTGGGGAAAAAACTTCGCCCTTTGCAGAAATAAACCCCACATGGCCAGGCAAGAAAAGGGGAATGTCATCCTTAAAAACTACACACAAACACACACAAATATCTATTNATATATATAGCTTTTGGTGATGTGTCTCATGCTGCAGGACTGAAGCTATTTTTATGCTTTTCATAAATGACCATGGAAGAGCATTTCAAATGAAGCTCAAAGAATAACATCCTTTTGTTCCCAGGAACAGATACAGCCGGAATGGACTTGGCTGGGAAATAAAATCAGGCTTTGAAAGGAGGAGACAGAGCAAAGTTACCTGAATAGCTGCAGACTCAGAGCTTCTCATCTCCTTGTCGCTGTGTGAGAGATTTCTCGAGTCTGGAGAAAGCTCTGGGTTCCCATCTTAGGAGGGGCGCAAAGAACAATATAAAGTCTCCTTCAGATTCCCAAAAGAGGCATTTGATGATGTGTTGGAAGTGATTAAATGCTGTGAAGGCCTCTAGAGATGTGTTAATTATGGACAACCCTCGTGAAGGCTCAGCCATGGAAGATATTTTAGTTACAGCAAGGCAGACGCACCAAAACTCCGATCAAATGGTGGATCCTTTCTTAAACTTACAGAGAGAGAGCCAGGATTGGAGGGAAAAGGTACATTGGTTTTTCCTGAATAAATCAAACAGCAGAGCTCAACTTTATTTCTGCAGGAGAGAAAGCTCAGAGAATCCCAGACTGGTTTGGGTTGAAGCACCTCAAAGCTCATCCCATCCCACCCCTGCCATGGGCAGGGACACCTCCCACTGTCCCAGGCTGCTCCCAGCCCCAATGTCCAGCCTGGCCTTGGATGCTGCCAGGGATCCAGGGGCAGCCACAGCTGCTCTGGGCACCCTGTGCCAGGGCCTCACCACCCTCACAGGGAAAAATTCCTTCCCAATATCCCATCTATCCCTGCCCTCTGGCAGTGGGAAGCCATTCCCCTTGTCCTGTCCCTCCAGCCCTTGTCCACAGTATCTCTCCATCTTTTCCATGGCTCCTTCAGGTCCTGCAAGGCCCCAGTGAGGTCACCCCAAAGCTTCTCCTCTCCAGGTGAACAATCCCAGCTCTCCCAGCCTTTCCTCCCAGCAGAGCTGCTCCATCCCTCTGCTCATCCCGGAACCTCCTCTGGCCTGGCTCCAGCAGTGGGATGAACACAGGGATTGTGTTCAGGACAAACATTTAGGATGCTCTTGGTGTGAACATGAGCATCAAACAGGCTGAAGAAAGGAAAAAGTCAGGATATGGAATTTTTTGGGGTGGTTGTCCTTCATGATTAACCCCCAGTGGGGTCTGTACCCCCTGACACCCCTTCCCTGCTCCATGTGGGGCTCCTGCAGCCTCAGGGCCCCTCTGCACATCCCTGGGCTCAGGACCTGCTGCTCCCGCTTCGTCTGAAGAAAGCACTCCAGATAATGCATCTTTATTTGTTTTGGAGGAATTTGATTTAAATTCCCCCAGAAATTCAATGAAACTCCTCTGTAATAGACAGCACAAAGCCCACGAGCCCACGCTCCGCGTGCCTTTGGAGCAGAACATCCATCTTTGCAGCACTCAGGTAATTCCAAACTGAAAGGAAGTTTTTGTGAGGGGGATGCCTGGATTAGAGCCAGGTCTTGAACCAACAAGGACACAGCCTGACCTGTGGCTCCTAAATAAGGCTTTAGAAAATACGGGATTTAGAAAATCCTCACCGAGAAAGCTGCGGAATCCAGGAGGTTTCAATGTGAGATCCGAAGTCAGGATGTGAAATTCCTTTTCAAGAACATCAGCAGGAGGAGGACCAAATAAAAGCTGTCACTGTTATTTTTCTTGTTGTCATTACACGGTTCCAAGTGAAAGCAGAATGGGGCTTTTGCATCAGAGGATATAATACAGTCTGTAGGTGTTGGGGAAGAAAGGGAAAGGAATCAGCACGAGGGGAGGAGGGGGAGATGAGGGGAAAGTTACATAAAACTGCAAAGGTGAAGCCATTTTGGGCAAGAGGGTTCTCAAGAAACTGCAAAGCCACAAAGGTGGGAAGGTTTGAGCTGCTGTCCTTGGGGATTTCGGTGTGGGGCTGTCCCAGAGTGGGAATCCTCCCAGAGCCACAGGCATCGTGTCCAGTGTGGGCTGAAGTTCTGAGTTCCTCCAGAGGATGAGGAAGAGGATGAATTTCTATTTCCTTCAGGGGATGATGAAGAAAATGAGATTCCCTCAGGTGCCTCCGGGAGCTCCACAGCCACTGGGTCCAGCACAGGGTTTCCAATGCAGCCCCAAAGCCAAAGGGGAAGGGGAGGGCTCCCTTCCCTCTGGGGGAAAATTTCTTACTGATTCCATCCCCACTGCCAGCTGGAAGGTGGGACAAATCCTGCTTCCCCTGTGGTGTCCCTCAGCGGGAATTCCTGCTCTGGGGACCCCGGGCAAAGGGACAAGCGTCCCTCTGGGGCAGGACAGGGTTGGGGGTGCTCACCCAGGGCCGGGTGTTAGGGCAGCAGCAGAGATAAAAACCCGAGTAAAACCACAAAAGTGCAGAGCGTGGCTGAGCCGTGGGGCAGAAGGGAAAAGCACCACACCAGAAATTGATTCCATTAAAAAGT
The DNA here is from genome assembly GCA_013397865.1 of Struthidea cinerea. Classification (NCBI taxonomy): domain Eukaryota; kingdom Metazoa; phylum Chordata; class Aves; order Passeriformes; family Corcoracidae; genus Struthidea; species Struthidea cinerea. The sequence goes on from VZTI01000268.1 coordinate 48,968, forward strand.
AATCTCAAATTTAATAAAAGTTATGATTTGATTATAGCCGTGGAACCGCAGGGCAGGGGAGGGAGCGCGGGGAGAGCTGGGGGGAGGCACCGGGGAGGGGAGAGCAGCTCTCAGGGCTGGCTCAGCCTCCGGAAGGGCTCTCCCAGCCTGCCTGGGCACGCTGGCTACTGCCTGGCTACCTCCTGGCCACCTCCTGGCCTGTCCTAAACACTCTGCTCTGCCTCCATCCTCTTCCCTCCCTGCTCTGAGCTCCTCTGTCGCCACTGCGGGATCAGGCTCAGGGGTCACAGCAGCAGGGGAGGATGGAGAGCATCACGCGGGAGCCCCTCCAAATAACGCCAGCATTTATGAAATCAATGCCTCAGCCTGCCTGCATGGCTGCAGGGAAGTCCTTCATCATCCCAGGAAACGCTGCTGCTTTTCCGAGGGCTGCTGGCACGGGCAAAGCCACTGCTCTGCTCCAGTCTGGCTGCTCCAGCAGCCCCACATCCCCCTAGGGACGAGCCCCACCTCCCCTCTGAGAGCTGGGCCTGCAGCAGGCTCAGAGGGATCCAGCGGGATCTGCCCACCCCAGGACCAGCAGGTGCTGAGCTGAACCCCAGCGCTGTTGGTGGAGCCCAAACACCAGGCAGGAGCTGCCCAGGCTGATCCCTTCAGTGGCCGGAGCCGGGACACCCCCGCAGCCTTGCTCCAGGAGCCTCCCCTTCCTCCAGCTCCAGCGGGGACACAATTCCTGGTCACAGTGTGGCTGCAGCCTCCCTGGGGGCACAGCTGGGAGGGCCCTGCCAGGGTGACAGCAGCAAAACGCTGCTGGGGGGTGTGGGGAGGCGTTGGTCCCAGCCTGGTGTTGGTCCAGACCCCACGTTCTCCCAGGGAATGCCAGTGGTTCCCCTCATTTATCCTGGGAGCGGGGTGGGAATGGCCTGGGAGGGACGGGGGGACCAGGGTGGGGAGATGGTTTTGCCTCTTCACGGCAACACCAGTGCTGAGCCCAGGTGGTGCTCCTGGTTCCCAGGGGGGTTTTTCTTGCCTGGTCAACCAGAAACCAAACCAGTTCTGCTGTGCAAAACAGAGAAATAAACACAGATTATTTAAACCAGAGAAATAAACACAGATTATTTGCCTTGCTGGAGTAATGCAAACCCCCTACATTTTAAAAAAAGGAGTGAACTGGTCTGTGAGTCACCATCCACACTGGAACCACTGGTTGTCCCCTCCCCAGTTTCCAGTTCCTCTGTTCTTATGTTTAAATTTGGCAGCTGGATGGCTGCCAGAGCCATGACAGTAAATGCACATGAAGGTTCTCTCTGCTTCTGTAACGTTGATCTAGGTAAAGATATTCCTTTAAATGCAGGTGACAGGCAGTGGCTGGGAGTGCAGACACCTCCGGAAAGGAGGGAAGAGAAATTAATTAATCCAGCCCCAATTATCTGGGCTTTGCCTTTTAAGATGAGCTATTTTGTTACTTGAAAGTCTGGTTGGGGAAGTAAAGAACAAAAGAAGAAAACAGGCAAGTGCTAGGACTCAAAGAAATCTGATAATAGGAATTAAAAGGGATCTAATGCTGGTGCAAAGCCCGCTGCTAAGTGGGAATGATAAAATTGATGGGAGTGCTGCTGAAAAGTTAAATACGTTCCAAAAATATTTCTGCTTAGTAATTAAAAGAAGCCGAAAGGACGGAATGCTGCAAGTTTACGGAGCTAAGGAGTTATTTTTCATTCTAAACTGTAACTGTGGTAGTTATTAAATTGTATTATTGAGGCAAATGCATTTAAATTAGAGATGCTGTGCATTGGGCTTCGGAGAAACTCCTGGGGAACTTGGATAATGTGGAATACTGGGAAAGCTTCCGTGAGAGGGGAACACTGGGCCAGAACAAAGAGCAGAAGGACACTGCTGAAGTGATCTTGCTCCACACTGTTCCTCCATAAAATAGCAGGACAGCTGCTAAAAAGATAGAGCTGATAATTAATTGAGAACATTATTAGAGCAGTTTGTTACGGCCACTCAGCAGGATTTTCTGAGTGTTTCTGGTGAATTACTGTGGATCAGCCAGGATAAACCCTGGGAGGGACTTTCCCGGGTGCCTCCCCGGATCACACACGGAACGGGAGGATGGACAACGGCAACTCGGAAACGGGAATTAAATCCAGGGCTTCAGAGGAACATCCTGGAGCTTCACAAGCCACGGATAACCCTCCAAGGTAGTTTAAAGCTCTTCCTTCCAAGTCTAAAATACCAAAGACTACAAAATCAAAGGGAGAGAGAGATTGTGGATGTGCCACTGCTGTGGGCTCCTGCAACAGGAGGGCCTTGGCCCAATAAAAACAGCCAGGGGGCCTTTGAGAGTGCAAATCCATCTTATAGGAGAAGGTGGGAAATAGAAAGGCATCCCTATGATCCTTGATTTAGGGAAAATCTCCTTCTTGATCCCAAATCTGGTGTTCAGGTCAAGATGCATCTTCCCAAACCAAATCCGCCTTTACCTGCAGCTGCTTGCTGGTGTTACAGAAGGAAAAAGCCAACCCCAAACCCCCAGTTACACATCCAGTGGCAGAAATAGGAATTCTTCCTGATCCCTGAGCCCTCAGGATTACATAGAGCCTACTATGGAATAATAAATACATGTCCTGGTATCCCCTTTAGATAGACCCAGATGTCCCCTCAACCCCTCATATTCAATCCAGGGGTTCAGAGGAACATCCAGGAGCTTCACAAGCCACAGATAATCCTCCAAGGTACTTTAAAGCTCTTCATTTCCAACTCTAAAATACCAAATTCTACAAAACCCAGTGAGTCAGAGGAAGAAAGGAGAGCCTGTGAATGTGTCACTGCTGTGGGCTCTGCAGCAAGAGGGTATCAGTCCAGCAACAGAATCCAGGTGACAATTCCTCACTCTTTCCTGTCTGGAGGAGGAGAAGGGCTGGCGTGGGAAGCACTGAGGTGTCTGGAGTGAGGTGCCATGGATTTGGGGGCTGCCTGTCCTGGGGAAGGGCTGGGCAGCTCTGCCAGCCCCGCCTGCAGCCACAGCACGCTCAGGGGGAGCTGGGCTGACTCAGGGGGTGGCAGGGCTGCCTTCACCAGCAAACCAGAGAGAGGCACTTGAAAAGCTCCGTGTTCTGTGCTGGCAGAGGAGCAGCTGCTTCATCCTCCTGTTTGCCTTCCCTCCCTGATCTGCTGCTCTCGGAGTGCTCTGACTCAGCCTGTGAGGGGAAAGTGCAGCTTGCTGTGAGCTCCAGCACTTCAGTCACAGAATCACAGAATGTCCTGAGCTGGAAGGGACCCACAAGGACCATGATCCAGCTCCTGACACCCCAGCACTCTCACCCTGGGCATCCCTGAGAGCTCCTGGAGCTCCTCGGGGCCGTGCCCATTCCCTGGGGAGCCTGGGCAGTGCCCGGCACCCTCTGGGGGAAGAAACTTCTCCCAAAATCCAGCTCCAGGCCATTCCCTTGGGTGCTGGCACTGTCACACACAGCAGAGATGGGAGCTGCCCCTCCTCTTCCCCTCATGAGAAGCTGTGACTGCGATGTCTCCCCTCAGCCTCCTCCTCTCCAGCTGAACAAACCAGGTGCCCTCAGCTGCTCCTCACAAGGCCCTTCCCCACCCTCGCGGCCCCCTTTGGACGCTCTCTAATGGTTTCATGTCTTTCTTACACCGTGGTGCCCAAAACTGCCCATAATATTCCAGGTGAGGCCGCCCCAGCCCAGAGCAGAGCGGGACAATCCCTCGCTGGCCTGGCTCGGGGAGCTGGGGCTGGCCCCCAGGACGCGGCTGAGATTTAATTCAGGGTTTGGTGTGTGGGGAAGGCCACAAACCAAACTGGCTGTGGGGGTGAGAGCTGAGGGTCTCCCAAGCCCTCCACACCCGGAGCCGGCTCCGCTTCGGGCTCCAGAGCCGCCAGGAATGCTGTCAGAGCAGCACAGCTCCTTCCAAACCTGTGGGATTGAGGGGTTTTGGCATCATGGCAACTGTTCTTGAGACAGCTCCCAATTCTCCCCCTTTTCATCGAGGCTTGCTTTTTTAAAATGTGTTGTTTTTCTCGGATACATGAGGCACAAGTGTTCTCAGCTTTGTGCAGTGGGTCCTTCTGAGGCTTTTAAGGAAATCCTCATCCGGATGGATTTGCACTTTATCCTTCTGCTTGGAGCTGAGTCACTGGAACTGCAGACTGTGGTCACCACAGACATTTGCGTCTGTGATTCTGTTTTTATCTGTGAAGCTGGTGCCTGGTTTAGAGTTGGGGATGGCACTCTTCAAGTAACAGCCCATGATAATTGGGAATTGTGGGATTACCTGAGCCCTGGCAGCCTCAGAGCCCAGAGATGAGCAGGACAGAGAGGTCTCAGCTCATGGATGTGGCTGGTCCAGGCATTGAGCTCCATGTTCCTACTGGCCAGAATTAGGTTAGGCCCAAGATTGTTCTCAGAAAATCAAAGGAATTTTCTAGAGAAGGAACAGCCCCTGCAGGATCGCTCTGCCTCGATGGCTCCAGAGAGCCACAGGGATTGGGATCTGCAGGGAGGAAAGGCTGGGAGAGCTGGGATTGTTCAGCCTGGAGAGGAGAAGCTTTGGGGTGACCTCACTGGGGCCTTGCAGGGCCTGAAGCAGCCAAAAGGAAAGATGGAGAGAGACAATTCCCAAGGGCTGGAGGGACAGGACACAGGGAATGGCTTCCCACTGCCAGAGGGCAGGGATGGATGGGATATTGGGAAGGAATTGTTCCCTGGGAGGGTGGGCAGGCCCTGGCACAGGGTGCCCAGAGCAGCTGTGGCTGCCCCTGGATCCCTGGCAGTGCCCAAGGCCAGGCTGGACATTGGGGCTTGGAGCAGCCTGGGACAGTGGGAGGTGTCCCTGCCATGGCAGGGGTGGGATGGGATGAGCTTTAAGGTCCCTTCCAACCCAAACCATTCCATGATTCCATGATCTTTTTTGATCCTCTAAGAGTTTATTTACAGGTCATCCAGATGTGAACTGGAGCAGTTCCTCCCCATGCTACAACCCCTTTATCCCACATGTTCCACAGACGTTACTGGACTCCTATTTCCCACCACACCTCTTCTCCTCACCTCTTGCAGGCAATCAGCATTGTGGGTTGCTGGACTGGGACCTCTCAGGACGGGCGGAGGAGTTGAAATTTCGATGCGCAGGAGCTGCGAGTTGAAAACGCCTTTAGCAAGTGACAATTAAACCCGGGAACGTCCCCAGCCTGCAGAGAGGAGGAGGGGCTGAGGCAGTGAAAGCCCAGGGCACCAGGACACCTCATCTCAGCCCCAAATTCTGCGTGTTGTGAGCAGCAGTCCCACACTTTGCTAATACTGAGCTGAGGCTGCTTCCAGAGGCTGTGGGGTTGGGAGGGAACATTTTCCTGGCCTTGCATCCTTATCCCAGCAGCTTTTGTGCCCAGATGGAGCTGCCCTGGCCCTCAGGACACAGAGCTGACCCCACCCACCCCTGTTTGGCTCTGTGCAGGAGAAGGCTTTTTATACAAAACATGTTGCCAGGCTCCTTGGAGGGGGAGGAATGTGAGTTTTTCTCCCTATTTTCCGGAACCTTTGGAGTCCTGGGGAAACGCGATGTTTTATCAGGCCCTGATTTTGCTGCTGAAGCAAAATCCTGGCTGCCACTCACTTCTGTGCGGGGCTGTCACAACTCTGCTTTGGACCTGACTTTTTTTATTCATTATTGATCATGGGAAATTGTTTCTAGAAGAGGGATGTAATTTATTTATCACCGAGGCTGCCAGCGGAATGTGATTTGCGCTGGAGTCCTGTTCCCTGAATTGTGCTTTGGCAAATATGATAAGACTCGGGAAGTAGGACAGCTTTGATGCTGAGGAGTCACTCTTAACATCCCAAACACTGCTGGGAAAGTGCTGCACCCTCCCCTCCGTGCCTCATTCCTGCTGTGCCGGAGGCTCCCCAGCTCCTCCTTTGGAAACCTCAGCTCCCCCTCTGCCTTTGGTGGCAATAGGGAGGGCCTGGAGCATCCCAGACCCTCTCTTATCACATCCCATCAATATTATCACCCTTGATAAGCTCATGGGAGGTGCTTTAGGCAGAATAAGCTTTTTTTATGGAAGGAAGTGAGCGAATGGAATTATCTCCGTCGTAAAGGTTATTTGCTGGCCAATAAACAGATATTTTTAAGGGCCGAGTCTGGTGTTATTCTGTCTGTCGGAGCTATCCCCGACTTCAGGATTCAATATTTTTCTATGGCAGTGTGTTTATCCTCGCTGTGGAGTGAGGGTTGAGGGGAAATATGGGATTTGAGTACCCCCAGCTGAGCAATATTCACTGGCATCCACTGCTTTGGGGTACCTGCAGGAGCCCGTTCCAGCTGCAGACAGATTATGACCTCCACAGATGATGTGAAGAAGGGGGAAAATCCTAAAACTGCTGTTATAATCTGCAGTAATCTCAGCCTGGCATTGATCCTATAGTTTTTTACCCAGGGCAAGGCCATCCTTTCATTTCCTCTGCTGTCCCCCTCACTCATGATTTACTTGTGTTTCCCCCAGTGAAAGTCTGGAGTGTCCTCCTGCACTTCTGCTGCTGCTGTCCCCAGGATTTTAGTGGGAACATTTGAAAAATAAACATCAGCCAAGGAGCACATTCCCTTTTATTGCAGCTGCTCTCTCTGCATATGCAATGGTGAATTAACTCCACTTCCATGAGTCTCTTGATTTTTATGTAGCAGGGGAGAGGAGCTCAAGCCATCAAACTCCTTTGGTCCTGTCCACATTTGTGTTCTCAGAGATCTCAGGACACCCCAGTGGAGCCCATCCTGCTCCTCTCTTTGTGCAGCTCTCTTTCAGTGCATTTCCATCTTGTTTAATTTCCTTTAAAAGCCGGAAAATCTCCCCCAATCTGTTTCTTTGCCTCTTTCTGAGCCTGCCTGTTATTGTTGGGGAGTTCTAGCATGACACTGCCTCAATATAGGCAATTTTCTCCTGCAAACACGTTATCATCGCTGCTCCAATCCATTTACTGCTTCAGAACCTCTGGGGCAGCGCCTGCTCTGCTCCACTGAGCACCACAGATAGACCCTCGCTGCTCCTAAAGCTCTCAAATTGGTGCCCTGCTCCACTGGCTGGGGCGTTTTGGCCAAACCTGTGGCTGCTAAAGAAACATCTTCCCCTTCCTGCAGCTTTTGTGACCTGATCCTGCTGTATCCCCGGGTTTATGGTCGTGGGATGCTCGTGGATGTGCAGGCTCGAGCTCAGCGCCTCGTTTATTGAGTTACTTTTATGGCAGCAGCTCCCATCCTTCTGTCTTAATCTCATTTTATGTCTTTTCCTTCCCTCTCCCAGCCTGCACAGCAGTAGCTATCTCTGATATTTAAATGCCCACATACATGATCAGTAGATCTTAAGAGTAATATTTTTATTTAGTAAATTCCGGGCCTGGCTCCCTTTCCAAGGGAATCTCACGCTCACATGGCACGGGCTCTTCTGCAGTGGCCACAATAGCAATAAATAGGTTTATTGCTCTTGTCAGAGACATATGTTTCAAGGCCAGCAGGGCCTTTATGATTATTTGGTTGGAGATTATGGATTGCTCAGAGCAGAACTCAAAGCACTGAGTCAAAATTAATAACGTGGAGGGGACTTTGCGTGATCCGAATGCCTCACTCGGGGACGCATGGCCCTGACGGAGGTGGCGCTTGAGCCCGGCTTGGCTGCACTCCTGGGAGCAGCCAGCTCCCTCCTCCGAGCCCACGGTGCTTTCCCAAAGCTCCCAGAGTGGAGGGGATGAGCAGCCACGTGCTCACAGTTTTCTTTGCACCGTGGAAATGTCACGGATAATTTGCAGTTTGTGTTCCTGCAGCAGCGGGACCTCGGCAGGATGGGGGCTGCCAGCAGGCTGGCCAAAGCCTCCCAAGCATTCCCTGAATCCCTGCATCCTTATGGTGCTGCAGGCTGGGATATTTTTTGCGGAGGAGCTGCTGTTCCCAGAGATGCCATCTCCACATGACACGGCTCCCCCAAAAGCGCATTGCTCAGGGGGTCTTTAAAGGCACTGCGCTGCACTTAGGCCCCGCTGAGCTGTGCTGCTGATCATGATGCTCTGCAAAGAGTTGTTTCACAACTATGATTTTCCAATTACTTAAATCACCTGGAACTGAGGAATAAAGCAGAGCTCCCTGGTATTTCTCTCTTTTTTTCTGGTCGTTCTGAGGGGAGCTTTTGGTCCTGTTTTGCTCCCTGCAGAGAGCACTGCCTGATTCCCGAGGGCTACCTGGATACAAGGTGTGCATCCCACCCGCTCTCCCATTGCAGGTGGGCTCCAGCTGAAATTCAGGACATTCCTGCAGGGATCCAGGTGTCTGGAGGGCTGTTCCAAAGGTTCACAGGGCACAGGGACACATCAGGAAGCTGAATTTCAGTGCCTTCATCTGCAGCTCAAACAGAGCTGGGTTTCTCCTGTGAGGAGGGATGTTCCAGCACCTGTCAGACCAATTTATTTTGGGACGTCACAGCCAGAGGTTTAGAAAAGCGGCCCCAAAGCAGAACAAGTGACCCACAGGGGCACCTCTGCCTGCTCCAGGCTGCTGGGACACAGATCCAGAGCTGTCCAGAGCTTTGAGATGGATCTGCCCAGACCTCCCCCTTACTGGAGAGAAGACCCACCCTAAACGTCAGATGGAAAACACACCAAGAGAGATGGAAAGGGAGCAGATTGGACAGAAGGGAATGTTTCAAAGGGTTATTAACAGCTTTTCCCATGCCAGGGTGTCCTTGCAGGCAGATCCTTGATTCCAGACTTGCTTTAGGCAAGTGATTAATGGATTTCGGGACTGCAGCAGCCACTTCTCATCCCCCATCTTCCCACTTTCTCCCAGGCCTCTCTCCTTGATCCCTGTCCCTCCCTGTGGGATCTCTGAGAGGTTCGCAGCTTCCCAGCCCCAGCATTCCAACCCTGATCCCACCCATCCTGTCCTCTCCAGCTCTTTCTGCCTGGAACAGTGATTTGCCCTCTCTCCACGGTATCCCACCTGACCCAGACTTCTTTAGGAAAGGGAGACAGCTGGGAATGTGTCTTTTCCACACGAGATGCTTCCCACAGGTCCTGGTGACAGCAGAGGGTGGGTGGGTGTGCCGTGGGTAAATTCCCATGACAACTATGGATTGTCTTTAGTGGATGGGGAGAGAAAACTGCACAAGGATTTAATACTAAGCCACTCAAATCTGCATGGGAAAGGGAGCCTGGTTATCCAGATTTCATATTTCCGAGCCCTTTTATAGGATACACTCATTAAAGGCAGCTGGAAGTTGGAATTACCTATCCGGAGCAGTTCACCAGATTGTTGCTTCCGTGAGAACAATATGTTATAAAGCACATACCAAGGAAGTTGCTTTAATTAACCAATTATCTATTCCAGGTTTCTTGTAGCTCTCTTTATCTCTGTTCTTTAGCTACAGCACAATATGGAAATGAGAGCAAATGAAAGCACTTTATTAGGCAAAACAGAATTAACCAAGAAAATAAGAAGTCACAAGGGATGAGACACAGGCCACCCAAACATGCTTGGAACATGTGAAACGGGAACTTCAGCTGTGGGAGCTAAAACATGGATAGAAGGAATTAAATCGGTCAATCCACGTTATCCTCCAGCTCCACAGGCAGGGTGAGCTGCACCTGCAGTGCTGGAGGGACCTCCGGGAGGGTTCGGATCCCTCACCATCGCCCCATGGATTTACTCCCGGCTGCAGGATTCCAGCTGTGCCTGCCCTGTCCCACATCCCTGGCCCTGGAAGTGGGAGCAGCACTGAGGACGCAGGGCTGCCATCCCAGTGCCCTCCAAGCCTCATTCCCAGTGGGACCAGCCTGCGAGCCCTGCAGAACAAACCTCAGGGGAGGCTCCATCCCAGACCCGTGGGACTGCAGCATCCCCCCTCTCTTCGCTCCACACTTCCTGAAATACCCCTGAGGGCACTCAGTGGGGCACAGGGCAAATCCCACCCTCTGCTCCAGGCAGTTCCTCATTCCCTGGAGGAGCTCTTTTCCAGCAAGCTCCCAGGCCGTGCCTAACAAAGTCCCTACACCCAGGACTGAAGATTTGCCTCTCTCCAGGGCTTTTTCCTGGGGTGGGATCCTTGTGGTGAAATGAACACAAAGGCCAGTCACCATCGGACAGGGTAACTGGTTTAATAAGGGAGATACCACACCCAGGGAGCCAGGAGAAGGGAGTAGGCCTTCCCAGCACCGAGGCAGAGGCACTCTCCAGAGACGCTCTCCACACCGCAGGCTGCTGCAGGAGGAGACAACGCAGTCTCCGCTTGGTGCTTCCTTTTTATATAGCCCCGGCTCTTTCCATTGGTCAGTTTTTCCCGCCTTTAGGCTTCTGGTTGGCTCACGCCCAGGGCCCGCCCCCTGCCTCACGAGGCGTCGAGTGATTGGCTGTCACCAGCTCAGACTCGAAAGGCGATTGGTTCTCGCTGCTGTCTGTCCGGAGGGGCCGCACTGACCCCCTCAGAGCCCCGTTTCTGTTCCGAGCGCCGCCTCCTGGACGCCCGCCCTCATTGCAGCCCCTTTGTAAACCCACGGCACAGCCTGAGCTGAGGAAACCCGAACCCGAACCCGAACCCGAACCCGCACAGCCTGAACTGAGGGAACTCAAACCCGAACCCGAACCCGAACCCGCACAGCCTGAACTGAGGGAACTCAAACCCGAACCCGAACCCGAACCCGCACAGCCTGAACTGAGGGAACTCAAACCCGAACCCGAACCCGAACCCGCACAGCCTGAACTGAGGGAACTCAAACCCGAACCCGAACCCGAACCCGCACAGCCTGAACTGAGGGAACTCAAACCCGAACCCGAACCCGAACCCGCACAGCCTGAACTGAGGGAACTCAAACCCGAACCCGAACCCGAACCCGCACAGCCTGAACTGAGGGAACTCAAACCCGAACCCGAACCCGAACCCGCACAGCCTGAACTGAGGGAACTCAAACCCGAACCCGAACCCGAACCCGCACAGCCTGAACTGAGGGAACTCAAACCCGAACCCGAACCCGAACCCGCACAGCCTGAACTGAGGGAACTCAAACCCGAACCCGAACCCGAACCCGCACAGCCTGAACTGAGGGAACTCAAACCCGAACCCGAACCCGAACCCGCACAGCCTGAACTGAGGGAACTCAAACCCGAACCCGAACCCGAACCCGCACAGCCTGAACTGAGGAAACTCAAACCTGAACCCGAACCCGCACAGCCTGAACTGAGGAAACTCGAACCCGAACCTGAACCCGCACAGCCTGAACTGAGGAAACCCGAACCCGAACCCGAACCCACACAGCCCGAACCGGGAAACCTTGAACCTGAGCCCGCACAGCCTGAACTAAGGAAACCCAAACCCGTACAACCCGAACCAGGAAAGCTGGAACCCAAACCTGTACAACCCGAACCGGGAAAGCTTGAACCTGAGCCCGTACAGCCCGAACCAAGAAACCTTCAACCCGAACTTGTACTACTGAGATCACAAAAAACCCCAATCATTAATAACAGTGGGACAACCAGGGCCTCCTGGCCAGGCCACAGCACCACCTCTGTGTCCCCAGGCTGTGGCTTTTTGTGCCAGCAGGGTTTTGTCACTGAGAACAGGTGTGCTGAACAACCATTGACAGGGAAATCCAGGAAAACTGAGGATGGGGTGGCTTCCAGGCTGTTCTCCACCTCGGAATTGCTCCCACACCGCAGCAGCCCCTCCCCTTGTAAATCCAGCACAGCGCTAAACCCCGGAGTCCCTCACAAGCCTTTCACTCAGGTGCAAATCGCTCAGGTGGGAGCTTCCAGAGGAGAATTTGGCCACAAAGAGGCCTCTTGTCACTCGGGTAAACAAGACACAACGATCAGGCTCCGTGTGGGGCTTATCACCTGGAACCAGCAGGGAAGGGAGAGCTCCAGCTCCGGCTGCGCTCGCAGGGACTGCTTTCCCAAGATAAACCAGGAGTGCACTCAAGTATTTTCTCTCCAAGCGATACGAAAGTCACGTTGCTGTTACTCCACACCTTACGAGGCCGCTCCCCAAAGAGCATTGCAGAGGAAGTTAGCGGGATGCTGGCTGTGGATGTGATTTAAGGCGTTCCCAGGTGGATTGATGGCCGCTGCCCCAGCTTTCCCTGGGATGTTTGGTGCTCCAGGGGGAGGAGAGCAGGACAAGGGACGTGGGTTTAGTCAGCCCCTTCTGGGCAGTGCCTGTGGCTCCTGGCACTCGCTGATCAGAGGGGTGAAAATGAGGAGATGCCCACCTGGAGGCACCTCCTGCTCCTTCCCAGGCAGGGAATAAAGCCCGTGCTGCGCCTCGGCTGCTCTGGGAATACAAAAGGAGGAGCCTCCTCAGTTTGGGTGAGGCAGCTCCAGCCGTCTCTGACCTCTGATTAATTGTGCAGCTGGAAGTTCTGCTGGAATGGCTGCTAATTGAGGCCCTGACCAGTAATGATTGGTGGGAGGGGCGGCCTCCATGCCCTCCTGACTGGAGGCCACCGCGGGCTGTCCTCAGCCACCCTTCCCTGCCGTGGTCACACACTGTCCCGGCCTGGATTCTCCATTTCAAAGCCATAACAAGGTCCCTGAGGATTTTCCTTCTCCCTGTTTGCAGGGAGCCAGGAGCTGCGGCTGCCCCTTCCCCCTGCCTGTCAGACCCACATTGTTATTAGGGCTGGAATGGGAACATTTCTGTGGAGGCAGGGATTTACTGTTGGTCTGATTGCAGCCTTAACAGTCTAATCAAATGTAACAAACTGTTATTAGCCCAGTTACAGCAATACCAGGGCTAGGAATTAACACGGAAAAGGATCATCAATAACGGAGCCATAAAATCCCTGGGATCTGTCTCACCCTTGTGCTGATCCCAAGCCTGGCGGCTCTGCTCCTCCTGGAGCACAAAACACCTCTGGGTGTCCCAAGGGTCGATGGCAGCCCCAGAACTCCACCAGGATGAGCTCGGGGTGGCTGCAAGGGGCCCTTCCCTGGGGGGTTTGGTGTCACCTGCACACAGAACCCCCCAGGGTTAAATGGTTGGGAAGGGTTGGTTGGGATGGAATTTGATTTGGCAAAGAGCTTGGAGCAGCCTGGGACTGCGGAAGGTTGGGATGGAATTTGATTTGGCAAAGAGCTTGGAGCAGCCTGGGACTGCGGAAGGTGTCCCTGCCCATGGAACCCAACCCAAACCAGTCTGGGATTACCCTTTCCTGAATATCCACCACTGCTTTGGGTGTTCTTCCTTATGCTAATAATAATAATAATATAATTTTTTTATTTCTGTTTAACATTTTATTGCTTCCATTTAATAGGTTATATATTAAAATTAATACCAGCGGTTTATTTTCCTGCACTTTTATGGGTTCTCCAACACCAGAGCCAGCTCCTTTTTAGAAGATTTTTTTTCCCTATCAAAGTGCTATTTTGTCAAAAATTAAGCTTTAAACTGGAGTAGGGCTCCTCAAACGCTCCAAGGATTTAATCAAGGAAAGCCACGATGATAATTTTGCTTTCAAAATAACCTTTCCTCCCATAACTTTTTATTCATGGCCAACAATGGCACAAAGATTTTTTTAATACTGAAATGACATCGGGATGATTTGTTGCAGGTGGTTTAATCCAGTCATCGTTGCAGCTTTGAAATGTGACAGGTTCTGATGTTTGGAAGGTGTGAGGACACGGTGGGAGCTGCCTTTTGTCTGAAGTTCTTCTGCCTTTGGGCTTTGAGTTCGCTGATGCTCCACAGGGACCGAGCGCGAGCGATTTGAGATAATTGTGAAATCTGAAAGGGCTCCCTGATGCCTCTGCTCTTCCCCTCCTGCTCCAAATGGCTGCAAGAGGGATTAACTCTGCTCCGGAATTGTCCCCGGCTCCCTGATTTTAGTGCTGGAAAATTACAGAGCCTGGTGTTGCTCGGAGTCGGGGCTGGGATTACAAAACTTCCCGAAATTGGTGCAGACAGCCCCGCTTGCTGCTCCCTCAGAGCAGAGCGGGGAGAGCTTGTTTTAATAACATATTGCAAGCCTTCACATTACCCAGGCAGCTGCACGCTGCCCTCCATTTTAGGGAGAAATAATGGACTTTTTCCAGGGAGAAGTGCATGTTTGTAACTGCAGGCAATAATTAGAGGCTGGTGAGTCAAGGTACTGCAGAAGGAACAGGGAACAAACCAAACCTGTGGGGAAAAGGAGCTGGAAACTGCTCGAGTGCTTGTTCTGGGATAAATTTAACCTTCCTGAAACTGATCCAGGCGGAGCTTTTCCCACTCTGGAGAGGCACCACAGGGATGGCTTTGGCCAGTGTCTGTTCTTCCCCAGCCCTGGTCCCAGCCGGAGCAGCTGGATGAGGGATCCTGGTGGGCAGCAGCTCCCGTGGGATGGCATTTCCTTGTCTCCTGAAAAAGGGACCCTCCCCCCAACCCCTCCCAGAGCTCTTAGAAAGGGCTGGGTCGTGTCCCAGTGCCTTTGGAATGTGGGAGACTCCTGGGATGGAGACCCCGAGACATGGCTGGGTGGATCCCATCTCCCTGTTTGCTCCCCCGCAGCAGTTCCAGGTGCAAGGCTGCCCTCAGGCTGTTCCCTCCTCCCCTCCAGAACACATTCCCAAGTTTCACTCCAACTTTTAATAGCTGATCCAAAGGGGCTGGCAGGAGGCTCCGGAAGGAGCAGCCAGGCTTGACCAGCACTATTAAATAGTGATTTTATCCATGTTCACACAGGTGCAGGAGGAGGGAATGGGGAGTACGTAACACAAATCGGATTTTTTCTCAAGTTTACAGGAGTTTGAGATTAAAGAAGTTTGTGGAGGCTGGCAGGATAAATGAGATGGGAGCTGCTGAGAGATAACAGGGAGGATTAGTGGGAGCTCAGCAATAATGGAGGGCAGGTCTGGGGTGGGAATTATCACCATGGAAGTTGGGGGGACCTTGGCTCCAAGAGAGCAGACCTGACACTGGGACTGGGGAAAGACCAGCCTAAAAATGATCTCTGTTTTCTCCAGGAGCAGTGGTGGCCACCGTGGGTCTTGCATGTCCAAGTGTGATGGTGACATCCACTGCTCCACTCTGCCACTGGAAATTCCCTTTAATTCCTCTCAGAGGTGTGGAGCAATCCAGCCAAATCTTGCGTGGTAAATTTGTGGAGAAATCCAGGCAAGAACGTTAATTCTGCATTTCTCCTCTTCATCAGATCACTGCCCTTTAAGCACCCTCATAAACTCATCCTGCTCCTGCATTTCTCTGCAATATCTCAGAGAGAGGCACTTACACCAAATGATTTCCTTTCCCTGAGCACTTCCCCGTTGCTCTGCGATCATCTGCACATTAAAAAAGGGTTTGTCCCCCTCTCTCTTTGTATTTCACCTTCACACTTTGAAGGGATTTCTCCAGTCCTCTCTTTGCTCTGGAATATTCTTGTTTGGGGCAGAGTTCTCACTGATCCTGCCGGGGTGCAGCCCCTTGGTGTTCCCATCCTTCTCCTGCTGCCCCTCCTTGACCTGCCTGCTCCGACCACACGAGTCACTCGGGGTTGCCTGTTAACAGCCTCAAACCCGTTTGGGGCTGATTAAACACAGCTCTGAAGAGCTGCACAGCTCTTCTCCAGGAAAATGTGCCTTTCCCAAACTGCTTTCCCTCTGACTGGAACATCTGCGGCAAGCAGAGCCATTTCCTGAGGAACACGAGGATGTGCCACAGACCCCCCGATGCCTCCGGGCTTGCTCGTGGCCTTGAGCACAGGGACCTACTTATCTGGGTGTAAGCTACAGTGTAGCTGCTGTAAAAAGCACTAAAACACAGCAGGAAAATGCAGAGTGCTTGTGTGGACAATTAACTTGAGCTTTACAGCGCCTAAGAGTTCTTCTGAGTGCTGGCAGAGTGACTCAGAGCTGGGGCTGGGTGGTGACAACCCTGTCACTGCTGTGATGGAACAGCTCACCGGGGTCTGCCTTTGATCCTGCCCAGGTTTCTCTCCGTGGCAGGCTGGGGTTTTTTAGATCCAGTGTGTCCAAAGAGCTCAGCAGAGCTCGGAGCAAGGCTGGGTCTGGAGCCAGGTCCCGCTGGTCGCTGTGGGTGACCCAAGGGGCTGCGTCCATCCGTGGAAATCAGCCGAGAGAAGGTGACAGTGGCACTGCTTCTCCACCCCACCAGCTTCCACAGGAAGCTGCCTGCTCATGGTTGACCTGCCTGAGGGCCCCGAGGGCTCTTCACTCTGTAATTCCCAGAATTCACAACCCTGCAAGGACCTGTCCCCGTGATTCAGGTTTGGGGATCATCTCCACAAGGATGAAAGCAGCCCTGTGGTTTCACCTCTCTGTGTTCCTGCTGGGGCAGCCTCTAACTCGCAGCCCTCGGTCTGCCTGGGACGGGGCCACAGCGGTGACAGGACAAGGTCCCCGGCAGGGTCTGAGCACAGAGACTCTCGGCTGGGCCAGTTTCCAGTACAGGCTGGAAAATTGGATTTATCGAGGGGGCTGCTCTGGGCATCCAAGACCAGTACGACCAGAGAGTGGTGAGGTCCCTGTCCCGGATTCCCCTGTGCCTTTGGCAGAGGATCTCCCCTTCCCGAAGGGCTGCAGGAGCAGAAAGCCCCGGTGACAAACAGAGCAGTGAGGCTTGCAGGAGCACCGCAGTTCCATGGCCATGCCTGCATATCAAACCTCCGGCTTCCCACCTCTGCCGGGGTGTGACTTCCACAGGAGACCCCTCAGAGCCGTCCATGTCTGGGAATGAAGTGGGATTCCCAGACCGTCAGCTCCGGGGGCACGGCAGGCACGGCACCACCGCCTTTGCCCGGCACTTGTCTCTGCAGGCTGCCCTGACGAGCTGCAGGACAGGAGCTGCTCTGGGTGGTGGGAGGCTGCCTTGACACATTCCTGCAGGGAGCCTCCCCCAGCACCCCTGGAATCGAGAGCTGTCGGAGAGGAGCTGTTAATTAGCCCAGATCCCGGGAGCAGCGAGGGTGGCTCAGCGTAGCTCTGCTCCCAGCAGTGACAGCTCCAGCTTTGCTCTTCTGTCCTGCCTTGTTTTCATGGAAACTTCCCGGAGCCGTGGAAAACGCACAATTAGAGGCTGTTAGGTGATTGATTCCTGGGCGAAGGGGCCTTTCCTCCGTGCCTGGAAGGTCTGGCAGGTATTATTTAAAGAGCTAATGAATGTTAATAGGCACATTATTTGCAAATCTTGAAGTGGAATATTAGATCAGGGCTCCTGTGTGTCATGGTAATCAGCTTTCCCTCTCTCCCTCTGGCTCCGGGGGGGGGAAACACCCTGCAGTTGCTTTGTTGTGTGCTTTTCAGATTAATATCCTTTTTCCAATCCAGCAGCTTTTCTCGGGGTGTTTGAGTCAAAGCAGCAGATGGTTCACATGCTGCTGTTTGATGCCTGACCAAGGGATTGTCCTGCTCAGAACCGCCCTGCTGGGAGCACAGAGCGAGCTCCCTGCTTTGCTCTCTCCTGAGAGGGGGGAAAGGTGCTTGGGAGGAGGCAGGGCTGGGCTGGACCCCCCACAGCACATCCCTGGGATGGAGAGCAGCATCTGAGCTGCTCAGTGCCCACCTGGACCCTCCTCGGGATGGGGCTGTGGGGACACCGAGGGGCAGCTCACACCGAGAGCTCCCTGCTGCTGCTCCAAGCTGCCTTTTCTCCACTGCTCCCCAAATTTCACTTGGCTCTTTCCCCCTGCACTTCCATCCACGTCCTCCAAATTCCCAGCTCCAGGCCAGTCCAGACCTCTGGCCAGGTCGGTGGCCCCCCAGCCCACATCCCCCGGATAATTGGCTGCTCCTGGATGCCAAAGGTGAGGTTTAAGTCGCCCCCACTGAGTTTTCCACAAGAACACGCTGAAAGGTTCATCCCCGACCTTCCCGGACACATCCGGATCAGGGAGCCTCTGCCAGCTGTGACCCAAAATGCCGGGCACACCTCTGGATATCACACGTGGTGTCCCTTGGGGAGCCAAATGAAAGGAAAGGAGCAACCACAGGGGGATTTTCCGAATGTTTTTGCTGGAGCCTTTCCTGAGCATCAGACAAAGAACCGAAGCTGCTGCACAGAGAGCAGCACAGCCCTGCCCTGGCTCAGGAGGTGCCAGGGGTCCTCCTGGGACCCAAAGTGAGCCAAAAAGTGGGGATTTGGGAGGCTGGGACACCTCTGGGTGACAGGAGATTGTGACTCGGGTGTCACACCTGCCGTGATTCAGGTGTTCCACCCGCCGAGTGCTGCTCCCAGGTAGAGGATCCCGGTGGGAAGAGCAGCACCAGGAGCTGTGCTGTGGGAAAAGCTGCTCCCCCAGGTGCAGCACAGGCGAGGGATGGGGGAAGGCTCTGCTCTGCCGCAATAAACCGGCAGATTAATGGTGAGAAAAGATCCATCGTCTACTTCTGTGTTTCCAGCCTCCTCCTGGATGAATCCAGCAGGTTTCTGCCTCGGAAGGGGAAGATTCCTGCTCTGTAGCACACCTGCTCTGCTGCTCCAGACTCCTGAGCATCCACCCATCCTCCTCAGCTCGTCGGTGCCAACCTACTTTGTATTAACAGCGATTCAAATGTTAACAGCTGCTGTCCATGTTCGTCAAAAACAGCTCAATACAAATATATGATTATTGTATGAGCATTGTATGAAAGGTACTTGGTTGTGTCTTAAGCTAAAATAACAATATACACTTTTATCCAATCCTGATACGTTTATAAATATATTTAAATGGGTATAAATATTTATAAATAGTTTCTGTAATCTTCTGTAATTAGGCTCTAAGCTCTGTGACAGACAGCATCTGTTTGATCTGCGGGCGCTCGCCGTGTGTGCGTGGCAGGTCTCTCCAACGAAAGTGGCGGAGTCGGGAGATGCCTCCGAAGGGAGCCAGCTCCTTCCCTCGGGAGGAGGCAGCCCAGGCCTGGAGCAGGCTCCAGGTGCAGGAAAAGCCGAGCAGAGCTGGGAGGGTGCAGCCAGAGCAGGGGGGATGGACGGACGAACAACCCAGGGCTGATGCTGGAAATGCTCTGTGAGTTATTGGCAGCTGGAAGCTGGGCTGGGAGGAAGGAGCAGCCAGCGAGGACGTGGTGGGTGGGAAAAGTGATCATAAACCCTTTTTTATTTCTCCTCATAACTCTCTTTATTTCCTCTCTGTTTGACTGTCGCTTTGAGCTATCCTCGTTCCAGAAGGGAAGGAAGTAACCTAACACAGAGTCAAACAAAACAGGCCCTTTTTTCTCTAAAAGCCTTCTGGGAATGCTCCTGACACTGAGGAAATGGGATAGAATTTCTCAGGGCTGTGGGCAGCTGCTTGGGAGCAGCTGATGAGCTTGGTGGCAGCAGGACAGGACAAGCCATGGTCCCACAAAGCCACCAGGAGCTCCCACGGGTGGGACTCGGGTCCCAAAGCAGCTGCTGGGACAGCTGGAGGCCTGTCTGGGCTGCTCCACGCTCGTCCTTTTCCAGCTCAGGACCGACTGACATCGCTCAGGAGGCTCCTGGATATCCCTGAACACCCCATGGCACCACAAAATGGCAGAGGGGGATCCTCACACCACCCCACGCAGGGACCCTGGGGTCTGGCCGGACAGAGGGCACCATGCCCTGTGCCAAGGGCTGGGTGCGTTTGGTGACAGAAACAGAAAGTGGGCACTGCAGAAGTTTTATGGGGACAGCCTTTTAGGCTGGAGATGTTCTTTGGGATGAGGACACAGGCCACGCTCTGGGGAGATGCTGCTAAGTGGGCACAAGTGAGATGGGGAGGAGGAGGAGGGGGAGAGGCAGAGTTTGCCTGCTCCAGTGGTGGATCCTGATCCAGTTCAGGTGCTCCTGTGCCAGGCTGTGTCCCTGGCACTGAAGGGATGTCCTGGCTCCCAGGGGCACCGCTCTGTCCCTGCACTGCACACACTGGGGGGGCTGGATGTGCCCCCTGCCCTTTGTCCGACCAGCCCCACTGCCTTCCTGCTTCTGGTGTGTGAGAAGAGCCTGTCCTGCCTGTGGGACTGGGGGAGAAATCCTCTTGGAGGAGATGGGGGGATCTCTGCTGTCATCCAGGCTGAGGAAGAGGACGTGGAGAGCGATGGAGAGGTTTGTCTGTGTGGGATGGAGACAATTGCTGGGAACGGCAGGAAAAGAGAAAGTGGAACAGAGCAGAACAAAGCCAGACTGAAGCAGGAGCCTGGGGCTGTGCAGGAGTGGGAGAACATCCAGCAGAGCTGGACTGGCTGTGCCAAAACCCTGGGAATTGTTCTGACTCCACTCTGGCTCTCCGTGTTGAGCCCTGCGCCCGAGCAGGGGCACAGTGCTGCTCTGTGGCAGATGATTGTCATCCCCAATTTCTGTGTTTAAAAATGCAGGAGAACAGACTGAAAGAAAAATAATCAAATTGCCAAGTGCAAAGTTGCAGAGTGATCTTTGCTTTGCAGCTTTGACTTGGGCCCCGGCTGTGTATCTTTAATCTTCCAGAAGTCTTTAATCAGAAGAAAATCTGGCTTATCCCTAAAGCCCAGGGTCTGAGCCTGTGCAGCACAAACAGAATCCTCGGGAGCCTCCAGGAGGGGATGGAGCAGAGACAAGCAGGGATGTGGCTGTGGCTGCCCAGTAGTTCCAGCAGGGCACGGCCCAGCAGCTCCCAGTACAGCAGCGCAGAGGAAGGGATGCTCGAGGCAAGAACGGGGGGAAAATGAAACTGTGACAGCTGAGAATGGATAAACAGGCTGGGGGTTTAATAGGGAGAAGTGAAATGTTGGGAAATGTTGTCTGCACTCACCTGGAGGGGAATTTGCTGGGGTTTTTGAGCCTGGATTTATCACAGAATCCCAGGGGCGAAGGGACATTAAAGCTCGTCCCATCCCACCCCTGCCACGGGCAGGGACGCCTCCCACTATCACATGCTGCTCCAGCCTGGCCTCAGACACTGCCAGGGATCCAGGGGCAGCCACAGCTTCTCTGGGCAAGCAGAGGCCTCCCCACTGATTTAGGGGTGATGCCAAGGATTTGGGGTTTTTTTAGAAATGGGGCAGTGACTTCCCACCAGTTCACAACAGCTCAGAGAGAACAAAGAGCAGCCAGGAGCAGCCAGTGGAGCCTGTGCTGCTCCTGGGACAGCGTTTGCAAAGCCAGCCCTGCCTTTCCTTTAGAGCTCCCTGCATCCACCTCAGACCTCGGGACAAATGCTTTTGGCATGGACAAGGCTCTTCCCACTGCCTTTAAGGAGAGCAGACTCGCTTTACAAATGTTTTCAGGCGGACCCAGCCAGGGTAGGTGGCAGGGCTGGGTTTCCCTTTCCTCCTCTCCTGCCTTGTCAAATGCTCCTGGCAGTTTTCAGCTGCGATAAAAAGCTCAGAGGAAATGGTGGGACTTGGAAATAATCCTGCTCTCAGCCTAAAACATGGGAGAGGGGAAGGTGCTTGGATTTTCACAACCTTCCTCTGTGTGGTCACAGGTTCCTGGCTCCCCTGTGGCACATGCTGGAGTAACCTCCATCTTTGGGAAGAGCTTTGGGGGGTGAGGGAGGTTGGGAGCTCCCTTTTAAACTTTGTAATTATCAGCATAAGCTTTCCATTGCTAAAATGTGTTCTCTGGTGGTGTTGTCTCACGTAGATTTATTTGGCACCACAAATGAATCCAGGTAAAGCTGGATGTGTCTGTTCCTAGGAGCGGCAATCCCAGCTGAAGTGGGAAATTGTCCAGGCCTTTATTTTGGGAAAGGGGTATCCTGGATGTCCCTTTTGTCCAGTCGAGGAGCTCAGTGTGGGATCTAGTGAGGTTTTATCCCAGCTTTTGGGGTTTCTGTGGTAATCAGAGGGACAAGGTGACCCCAGAGCCCAACCCACGAGAGCCAGGACAGAGCGCAGCAGTGGGGCAAGTGCAGGAGCGAGCTGGGTGTTAATTACTGCAATGAACAATTAATGAACAATTAACATTGGAAAATAACAGTCGCTCTGTGAGTTTAAATTCAAAACCAAAGCAAAGGGTTGAGGCTATATCAGCACCCACCTGACCAGTTGAGCCTTAACCATAAAAATAATCAAAATCTGGGCCCAAAACCAGCCCAGAACTGGGGCGAATTCCAAAAACTCCATGGAAAAATGGGTAGAGACAACACAGCAGATAATTCCTCCTTGGGACAGCCAGGAGAAGCAGGGCCAGGTTTAACCCTGAGCAGGCCACAGGGCTGATGTTAAATACTGTTATTGGAGGGTTGCTCTATGAAAATGTCTCGATGCACTTAAACTCGGTAACATTGTAGGAATTTAAAAATAAACCTGCAAAAGTTCATCACAACTTCATTTCAAAAAGGCTCTCCACATAAAAGGGGAGAGGCTTGTTAAAAAGAAATTAAAAGCAGCCACCAAAAGGGTGACATTTTTCCAGGGGACACAGACACTGTTTAAAGATCTTCTATTAGAGGATGAGAGCAAATCTATACAATTATCAAAAGAGACCTTAAAAGGGCAAAAAATTAGCAGTTCTCATTAAAGAGCAGACCAAAGGAGCCTGCCAGAGGTAAAACAGTATCCTTCAGAAAGTGGAAGTCATGTTCAAAGGAGGAAAATGAGAAAAGGAATGTGAGAAGACACCACTGTGACAGAGGAGAAAAACCCCTTTTTTTGCGGAGGTGTAAGAATCTAATAATAATCCCTAATAAATCTAATAATAAATCTGTTTTGCCAACCCTCTCAGCAGCTGTGGAGCCCCCGCAGTGGAGGATCCATCCCAAAATCAGTGGTGGCTGGAGGAGGCTGGGGGGGGGAAATGGGGAAGTTGAAAGTATTCCAGGGAGCAGCTGGAGTTCACCCCAGAGCCCGAAGGATGTGGCACAGGAAAGAGCCACAGGTGAGCGAGGAATTGTTAAAAATGAGGTGATTCCAGAGGAGCTGGAGGTGGGAAATGCAGGGATGCTTCCAGCAGCAATCCGGGGATGGCCCAGCCCAGCTCTGAGCTGGGCAAACACTCAGGAAAATATAACCGAGACCTCAGGAGGCACAGGAATAACTATGGAACGGTGGGGAAGAGTCACTGCACCAGGAGTTCTTGGAGCCCACGAGCTTCCAGAGCAAGGGGTGCATGTGGGAAAAGCTTTGGGAAAGCCTTCAGCAGAGGCTCTTAAACCAATGAAGAGTGCAGTGTTAAACTGTGGTGTTACAGAGGAAGTTCCTCCTCTGACTCAGGACTGTGCAAGAAACACAAATTAGGAACAAATCAGAGGAGTGAAAGTGCCAAGAGAAGCACCCGGGGACCTGCGGTGCAGCCTCACCCCCAGAGGAGGAGAAGGAAAGGAAAGCAGTTAAACAATGAAGCTGCTGATAATCATTCAACATTCTGAGTTCCTGGTGCAAAGCCACGGCAGGAGCTCACAGCAGGACAGGAAAACAGGAGCAAGATGTGCAAAATCCTGTGGGAGGGTGAAACGGTCCTGTAGGAAGAGCTGGGGCTGTCCAGCCTGGAGAAGAGAAGGGTGTGTGGAGACCTCAGAGCCCCTTCCAGGGTCAGAAGGGGTAACAGGGAAGCTGGGGAAGGGTTTGCATCAGGAACTGAGTGCCGGGACAAGGGGAATGGGTTAAAACTTGAAGAGGGGAAATTCAGATGGGATATTGGGAAGGAATTGTTCCCTGGGAGGGTGGGCAGGCCCTGGCACAGGGTGCCCAGAGCAGCTGTGGCTGCCCCTGGATCCCTGGCAGTGCCCAAGGCCAGGCTGGACATTGGGGCTGGGAGCAGCCTGGGACAGTGGAAAGTGTCCCTGCCATGGCAGGGGTGGGATGAAATAATCTTTGAGATCCTTTCCAACCCAAACCACCCTGGGATTCTGGGATTTGAGCTGAACCAGTCGCAAGCCTTCACCAAGCTACAACTGCTGAGGAAATGTGACTTTTTCCTTGCGTGCCCACGTTGCAGGTACAGTTAGGGGGAAAAAAAATCGCCTCAGTGATCTGTGATAGCCTAAAAGTAAATTGAGTGTGAAAACTTTTCAGGGGAGAAGTGTTAAACAAAACAGAAGAGATCAATTTGTCATTGCACGGATCAATATTTCACCTGCTACTTAACTGCTGTTTGCAGATCTGTTCCCTCCACTGGAGGAGAAAAAAAAAAAAAAAGACAGGGAAAAAAACCCTAGGAAGTAGAAAAGATGGAGAGAGAAGTGGGAAAGATAAGGGCTGAGGAATGTCTCTGCAGGCGGAGAGATTACGTGGATTGAGACTCTTCACTCTGAGCAAAGTGTGAGTGATGGGCAGGGCTGGCACAGGGGAGATAACTCACAGCTCCTGCAGCTCAGAAGCTGGGATATCACACGGATCAGGACGTTCCAAAGGGGCAGGAAGAACCTGCTTGCTTCAGATTTTGTGTCACCAGAATTTTTCCCCTCAGGATGTTGTCAGGTTTGGGTGGGCTGCAGGATAACCAACAACTCCAGGGAGAGCTGGTTTGGGTCTCCTCGGCCTCCTCACACCTGCCCAGGTTTGCTCCCCTTAATTCCCTTTCTGGTTTGGAAGCTTCCTCTGGGAATTCTTCAGGAGTCTCCTGGAATGGGCGGCTTGGGCCAAGCTTTCACTTGAGCATGAGGATGGGCTCTCTTGCACAGGTTTGTGCTTCTCTAATCCTGACTGGAAACTGAGAGTCTGCCTCAGTTTGAGGTGAAACACAGGATTTTCCTCATGGAGGAGACGTTCAGCTGCTTTTCCGAGAGCATTCCCCGCTGGACATCAGCTCACCTTCCATCACCGTGAGGGGAGAATCGAGATCTTGGCTTAAATTCTTGAACAGCCTTGGAAGAAAGTGATTTAAAATTCACCTCACGCTCCAGGAGAGCTGCAGGCCTGGAGACGAGCAGCCCTGGTGGAGCTGCACCCCCGGAGGAAGGAGGCATCCCTGGGATCACGCTTCCCGGGGATCCTGCGTGGAGCAGAAGGCTGGCAGGTCCTCAAACACAGCCAGGAGAAGAACACAACAGGCCACAGCTTCAAAGACAATTTCTAACCCCAAGCAGGACTCAAAGCACATTTCCACTGCAGCACTGGGGGGAAAAAATAAATATATTTTGTGTTTCGCTTTCAGTTCTGCCACGTTCAGGTTTAAACCACGGAGCAGTGGTGCAGAAAGGCAGAGGCAGAATTTGTCATTCCGCTGTCCTGAAAATGGTTAAAGCAGCATTTGTTCAAGGTTAAACAACCCAGCAAAAGTTCCTCTTGTGCTGAGTAGAAATGGGCAGATTTTCTGCATGAAAAGGGGAATACATAAAGTTGTGAATGCCTCGCGCTGGAATGGAAATGCTGAGATGCCAACGAGGGGCTGGGAACGGGGAATCAGCACCGGGAGCTGATTTAATAATAATTTAATAATNNTTAATAATAATTTAATAATTTATAACAAATAATATAATGATAATTTATTATAATATTATTATATTTTATTATAATAATAATAAAATAATTTATTTTCTCTATCAAAATTTATTTCATGGAAAGTCATTAGTCCAAAATCAATGTAAACAAAGCAAGGGGCAGCCGAGAGCAGCTCGGGGGTGGGCACAGAGCACTCAGCTCCAGGCAAAGCTCTGCCTGTGTCCTCCCGGCCTGGGGGACACTAAAAAACATTCCCACTAAAGACATTCACCCCTTTCCCAAACTCCCCACGATTCCAGCCCTGCTCCATGGAAAAGCTTGGGATGGAAGGGATCTTAAAGCTCATCCATAGGCAGGGACACCTTCCACTGTCCCAGGCTGCTCCCAGCCCCAATGTCCAGCCTGGCCTTGGACCCTGCCAGGGATCCAGGGGCAGCCACAGCTGCTCTGGGAATTCCATTCCAGGGCCTCCCCACCCTCCCAGGGAGGAATTCCTTCCCAATATCCCATCTAAATCTCTCCTTTTTCAGCTTAAAGCCACGAAAGATGTGGAGTCCTGTCGTGCATCCACCTCTGCAGGACAATATTAATTCAGATTTAGGGATTTCTAACCACTGTGGATCATGATCGAGGAAACTGAGGGGATTTTGGGGCTGAGACCAGGCCAGGGTGCAGAGCAGCTCCTGCCAACGAGCTCTGCATGTGCCGGAGAGATCCCCAGGATCAACAATCCCATCTGGGGGCAGGAATTAGGCTGAAGCCCACGGCAAAATCTGCTGGGCCACCCTCACACACGCAGCAGTTTTTAAAGCTCTCTCCACCGCTTCATTGGAAAGCAGAAATTGCTCAGATTCTCCCCGAAATAAATGCCTTTTGTTTCCCTTCCTTCTTGACAGGAGTATTTATGATGATCACAAAGGAAAGATCACAACACACCCAGGCAAAAAAAAAAAAGGAAGCCGGAGGAACCAGCCGACCTACGGATAATAAGTAACAAATCAGGAAAGGGAGGAAGATAATGGCTGTGATTAAAAATGAGACACTAGGAAATAAAGAACAATGGATGAGAGAAGTAAAAGTATCCATTAAAAAAAAAAAATCCATATCCAAATGTGTTCTGGACAACAAGAAAACATTTTAGATTAGGCTGGAACAAAAGAAATTCCAGCAAAATTGCCGTGCTATAGATCCAGGTTTTGATAGGGGCAGGAACGCCATCAATAACGATGCAGATGATGCAGAAGAGCCCAAAAACCTGCTCTGGGAAACAATGAAGGGAACAGATTTCCAGCCCTCATCCCCCAGCATTTTCCATCCCAACGGCAGCAGCTCCCAAATTGTTCGCAGCTTAAAAAATGTGAAGCCGCAAGCTTAATTAAGCGAAATAATTATTAATTTTTAAAAGCTTGCAATTAATTTTTAAACCAGTTTTCACCTGCAAGATCAGCCAAGTTGTTTGGAAATTTGTGGAGGGAAACCACTAAATATTTTACAAGAATAAAGCTGGTGTCAGGGTGGTGTTAAGAGGGTGAAAAATGGGGCTGGGGTTTGTCAGCAGCCCCCAGCTGGAAGTGCCACTGTCCCCCTAAAGCTTCTCCCCCTCCTTCCTCCCTGCTCCCCTCTATCTTAGGCTGGGCCTATCCTATAAACCCCTCCTTTGTTTTCCCCTTGGCATCAAACCTATTTTTTTTTAGAAGCTGGGGAATAAAAAGTGCTTCCAAAAGCATCTTGTGATCCTGGGGTTTCTCTCTGCTGCTGAAGTTGATTGTCCTTGTTATTCCAGGAGAAGTTTGGAGCTGTTTAATTTGTTGGCTCCCAGCAGGTGGAAGGGGATGCAGAAGGTTTGATGCAGGATTTGTGGGATTAAGGGTGATTTGGGACGTTCAGGGGTTTGTGCGGAGTGAAGTCACCACAGCTCCAGCAGAATATCAGCAAAATAAAGTTGCAGGGTCCTTAATTAAGTGCCCTTAATTTTATTATAAATCTTCACGCCTTACAGGTGAATTGAT
Organism: Struthidea cinerea; assembly: GCA_013397865.1. Taxonomy (NCBI): domain Eukaryota; kingdom Metazoa; phylum Chordata; class Aves; order Passeriformes; family Corcoracidae; genus Struthidea; species Struthidea cinerea. The sequence continues at coordinate 76,276 of VZTI01000268.1, forward strand.
GTTTAGGGAAATGATGATTCTGCCTCTGCCTGGGAAACCTGAGGGAGCCAAAGGGAAATCCAGGGGATTTGGGTTCAAAACCACTGTTTTTAAGGAATAACTCCCTCGAGCCTCCACAGAATCCCAGAATGGTTTGGGGTGGAAGGGACTATAAAAGTCACCGAGTTCCTCCCCCTGCCATGGCAGGGACACCTTCCACTGTCCCAGGCTGCTCCAAGCCCCATCCAATCTGGCCTTGGACACTTCCAGGGATCCAGGGGCAGCCACAGCTTCTCTGGGCACCCTGTGCCACCCATTTCCTCTCAGGGAGGAATTCCTTCCCTCATTGCTGCTGCTACTAAAAAGTGCAAAGTGATTTCTTTTTCCATGGGATAAAGCAAAGATTGTTTCTCCCATTTTGCTGGAATAAAATCTGGGGTAGCTCACGCTGTGCATGAATTTCCCCTCCTTCCCCCGAAGGCAGTGAGGGCACTGCTGGTGCTCGGGGTGAGAAGGGCAGTGCTGAGCCGTGGCTTGCAGGGCTGGGAGCAGGATCGGGGCCTGTGGCAGCTTTGGAGATGATTCCAGACACATCTGCCAGGATCAACCCCTCTTCCAAGCCCTCTGTGTCCAACCTGGGCGTGCTGAACACGTCAGGGTTTGAGTCCTCCCAGTGATCTCTGCGGAACACAAAAACCCTACAAGATTTTCTTGCTGGGCCCTGCGAGTGAAAGCGGAGCTAAAATATAGCTCAGCCCCATCCGTGTCCCTGTTCCTCTCGAACAGCAGGCTGCAAATGCCTAAATCCCTTGAAAAGTGAGTTCCTGGAAGGTTTCTGAGGTGTTTGGCAGTGGTGGTTGTTGTAGGCTGCTTTCAGATTTTTGGGAGAAGTGCAGTGCCTGATCCAGCCTGAACCACCTCCGGCTGCGCTTCCCATTTGCTGGATTTGAAGCACCAAGCGAGGCAGAACTCGGGTTGTGGAACTGGGATGGGAAAGTGCAGCTTCTGCCACGGCTCCGGATAAACCCCACAGCGAGAGGAGCTCTGCTCCAGGCTCGGATTTGGGCAGAAGGAGCTTCAGTCCAGTGTAACCCACAGCACCCCACAGCCTGCGGGTTTGGGGTGCAGGTGGGGCCAGGGAATTGCCAGCAGCAGTCCTGGGGGAGAGGCAGAGGGAGCTTTATCCCCCCATTCCCAGGAGCTGCAGCCGGATCTCCCACCCCATGGACACTCAAGGGCAGGATGAGGGATAAATCCCCAAAAATCTGGGTAGCGCCTTGCTGGGGAAAGGAAAAGCAAAGGGTGAATTTGCTGCAGTCAGGGCTTCACAGAGAAGGGACTCGAGTTAGAGGCAGGTGTAAAGAAATACAAGGAATCCATTTTTAAATTGATTTGCCCGTGCTTTAGACTGGTTCCAAAAAGCCTGGAGTAATCCAGGGAGCAAGGTAACAAATTGTTGATGTGTTTGTAGTGCTGAGCAGGGCCGAGGTCTGGTGGAGCCCTGGGCTTGGGAGGTGAGGAATTCTGCGGGGAGGCTTCCATTTCTTCCTTCGTGGCTTTCATCAGACTCCAATTATTTTTTCCCCATTATTTCTAACTCGCTGTTTATTCCCTGGGGTTCCTGCCCTGCTCCAAAGGCAGGGAAGGGGCTTTTCCTGGAGGCTTTTCCCAGGGGGCTTCCAAGATTGAAAACCAAGCTGAGGGACAGGACCATCCTGCTGGGAAAGATCCTTTCTTTCTGTCTCACTCTGTGCTTTCTGTAACTGAGGAGGTTCCGGTTCTCTGATAACCCCAACTCTGCAGTTTTGGGCTCTCCCCGTGGGGTTTGCAGTTGGGAACAGGCACAGAAATCCTGGGAATGAAACATCTCTGGGAGCTCCAGGCTTTGCTGCTCCGCCAGCCCTCCGAGGTAAACGAGGGCAGCGCCAATACTGAGCAGGGGCTGTTTGAGCTGTGGAGGCTGCAGTCCATCAGAGGTCAGGTTTTATCGGATTTTGGCCAACTGGAAGCTCCCTGTGTTTGCATCTCCCCCTGGAAGTCAATGTTTTCCTGGTTTCTGTGCCAGGGCCAGCAGAGGCCGAAGCTTCCCGGGATTTTGGCTGTTTGAGGGGGATCTTTCCCAAGGCTGGAAACAGGAGACACTGAACCCCAACCCAGGCCTCTTCCAGCCCCTCTGGCTCCCAGGCTGGAGAAACCTGGATCCAAACCTCAGACAGAGCAAAACTGTGTAAAACAAGCAGGAAAACCCCATTTTGGGGACAGACCCCTGAGGGCAGCAGGAACCTCTCCCGTCTCTCCTCCATGGTGCCTGGCTGGCTGTGCATGTGCAGCCGGAGCTCCCAGGCACCTGAAGTTGGGAATTTTCAGCTCTTGCATGTTCCCAGCGTGTTTCCTGCCCTGGGAAATGCTGGATTTGCTCCAAACCCTGAACACAACAGGTTTGGGTCCTGCCAGGGAAGTCAGCCCTCCGGGTGATAGGAAAGGGTGTTTCCTCCCCCTCAAGGTGTTTTTCCATGTCCTTGGGAGTGATGGCAGAGCTAAAACAGGTGGATCAGAAGCCTTTCCAGAGGAAGAGTTAGGTTTCCAAGCTTTGGATTTCAGATTTATTTCAAAAGTCCCTGTCTGAGGGGAGGCAGGAGTATTCCAGGAACAGTTCAGTGTTGTGCAAACCAGGAACTCTCCGTTTAAAATAACCACCACAGACCCTCTGGAGCAGCCCTGCTGTGCTCCCTCCTCGCAGGAATTGCCAGGACACCTGGGAATCCAAACACCGGGTTGGGAAACCACCTCTCCATCTCCCCTGAGGCTCTTTTCCCAGCTCAGGTTCTTGTCAGGCCCTGTTTGCATCCCGTGTTTTCTGCCCCCTGATTGCTGCTGTCAGCTTGCTCTTATCCCATTTCTTATATAGGTTGCTTTATTTGGTTTTATTGCTTCTTTCACCTCTTATCTCATCAAGGTGCATTTCTTCATTGCTTTTGTGATCAGCGTGGCTTTTTGGAACACATTTAGGGCATCTTTTAAAAGGGTCTTCAACAACTCCAAATTAATCACCCCAATCATCCCGATAATTTTCCTGCCAGTCCCTAAATATTTTCAGCGGGGCCTTTCCCCACAGGTACCCGAGCCCAGGCAGGGATTGTGTGTGGGCAGAGCAACAAAATCAGGGCCTGGGGGATGAAAAAGGGGTTTTGTTTGGTGATCAGTTCACCCCACTCCATTGGAAAAGGGGCTGAACCAGCAAGATTTGGAAGGTAAGGAATAGTTTGAGCTGGAAAATAATCACGGCATGTTTGCAAAGCTTCGAGGGTGTGCGGTGAGGAGCCACCCACGATGCCCCAGGAGCTGTGCCTGGAGCCACCACGGCTTGGAGTCTCCTTATCCCCCTCCAGCTACACAAAACTGGAGTCAATCCATCTCCATCTCCTTGGGTACAGCTTGGGGACGAGGAGGAAAATCCTGCTCCTTTGGAAGAGGTCCCCAGAACCCCCAGCCCGTGGGTGCAGGCGGAGGAGCAGCGTCAGGAGATGCTGAGGGCTGGCTCCTGCCTCCTGCCTCTTTCTTAGAGAGCAAAGAAACCCTGAATTTCCTTCCTTCCATTCCCAACAAACCTGCAGGTTGGCAGTTGCCCCGGAGCCACGGATCTGCCACGGTGCCGTGCTCCTGGGAGTGTCTGGAGCCTGGGAATGCTGGCTCTGTGCTCCAGGCTGACACTGCAGGGCTCTGTTGCTGTTTTCCTGCCGCTCCGTCGTGTTCCCAGAGCACCATCCTGAAGAGAAACGTGAGAGCAGGCGATTTATAACAATTAAAAAAAAATAAAAGGCATAATAATGGAAATTATGCACATCATTAACCCCAAGTGCTGCTCTGAAACGGACACAGATCCTGCAGGAGAATCATCTTGAGGCTGTGCTGTGACAATTTTCCCTGTGGTGCTGGAGGAGTCCTGTGGCCGCTTTTCCTGAGGTTTGGAGCTCTGTTAACACCCTGACAGCAGCATCCCGTGCCTGTCCCTCCCTGGGGCCGCAGTGGGATGTCCACGGAGGGGCTGCAGTGTCCCAGGAGTGCTCCTGCCCCACCAGGAGATGTCCAGCAGGTTGGGCAGCACAGCTGGGATTCCTCGGGCTGTGGTGGACAAGGACCTGTGGTGGACAGGAACCTGTGGTGGACACAAACCTGTGGTGGACAGGAACCTGTGGTGGACAGGAACCTGTGGTGGACACAAACCTGTGGTGGACAGGGATTTGTGGTGGACAGGAACCTGTGGTGGACAGGGATCTGTGGTGGACAGGGATTTGTGGTGGACAGGGACGTGTAGGGGACAGGGGGGCAGGGGAGCTCCACACCTCCCCAACGTGCCCCTTGTCCCCTCTGGCCATGGAGGAACCCCACAAGCCCAGCTCAGGTCCCTCCCTTTGATGTCCAGCCTTTCCAAGGGGAATCCCAGGCCACGTGGATTTTTTATTCTCGATTTTCAAGGAATATAAAGGAGGAGAGCGGGAGGGAACTGGTGTTGGATGTCTCCTCCCTTCCAATTCCTCCCCTTTCTTCCTGCTCACTCTTTTCCCTCTTCAAAGAAGAAAGAGTCACTTTAAACTCTTTCATCAGCTCACCCTCATCAAAGGCAAGTGGGCTCAGCCTGAGTGGGATTTCCCAGCCCCCTCCCATCTCCCAGATTCCTAAAGCGGCTGTAAAGCGCCTTAAACCCTTCCTGCGAAGAATTTTTCCATGCAAAAATTAGACCTCATGAAAATAAATAATTCCCAGAGGAAATTTCAATTTGATTACAAATATTGACTTGCTTGAGGAAAGCTTTTTTTAAACAAAAATCCATTTGGAATCAACATTTTCAAATTAAACATGCACGTTCGCTCTGTCAGAGCACTTAACTGGGAAAAATCCCAATTTTCTTCCCAGTGGTTGGGGATTTTAGGAGTTTCTCCCACCCATATTTTTTTCGGCGAGAGCCGAACAAAAGCGAGGCCTTGAAATCAGGCGAAGTCGGGAAAAGATTTGTTTTCATTTTGAGGGATTAAAAAAAATGCAATGTGAAATGTTGTAAATCATTTTCATGCTTCTAAAAAAAACCCCTGCGAACGCAGAAATACGGGGATTAAAGCTGGAGCTCCAGGAGATGCCTGAGCTGCAGCAGCACCAGGCAGAGCTGACACGGTGGGTGCTGCAACTCCGATGTCGCTCGGATGATCCCCACGACCCCGCTGCTCCCAGTTCCGGCACTTTGGGAGGGGTTTTGCGGGGATTGGCAGCCAGGAGATGCGGGAGAGGAGCAGGCAGGTGGGGAAAACCTGGTGGTCCAGCGGCTGAGTGGTGACATCAAGCTGTGCACGGGCTCTCCAGCATTTCTGGGTTGGATCCAGAGGGTCCATCAGCAGCCAGGCAGAATCAGGGAATCCCAGAAAGGTTGGGATTGGAAGGGACCTTTAAAATCATCCCATCCCACCCCTGCCATGGCAGGGACACCTTCCACTGTCCCAGGCTGCTCCCAGCCCCAATGTCCAGCCTGGCCTTGGGCACTGCCAGGGATCCAGGGGCAGCCACAGCTGCTCTGGGCACCCTGTGCCAGGGCCTCCCCACCCTCACAGGGAACAATTCCTTCCCACATATCCAGCCTAATCTTCCCTTTCCGTTTGAACCCCAAATGCCCAGTTCAGTGACCAGTATGACCAGTGTGGGTCACTGAACCCAGTTTCAGCTCCACACCCCACCAAAGCAGCGCTTCAGACTCCCCTTCTGGTGTCCAGCCCTGCTTGACAAAGGCAAACCCAGCTGCTCACAATGGGAATTTCTGCTGTGTTTTCCCCCAGACTCTTTCTGTGCTTTCCGGGGTCCCTCTGCTCCTGGAAACAGTGGAGCTGAGCTGAAACATTTGGGAAACCTCCCCCACTGCAGGACAGGGAGCACTCCGGTGTGAACGTGCTGCTTTTGTCACTCTATGGATTAAAAAAGGCAAGAATAAATCAACTTAATTTGTGCGACATAGGAGCTGTGTCAGGGAGAGGGGCAGGTTGTTCTCAGTGCAAGAAGAGCCCGGTGTCCTGCTGATTTTGGGAGGGGAGGGAAGAAGAAGGGGCTGGAGGAACAGCAACTTTCTGATGTGTCAAGGTTTCCACACATTTGTCCTGGGAGAGGCACTGAGGGGGCCCAGCCTTCAGCCACTGCCTCTGCCAAAGTAAAACACATCCATTAATTTAAACAAATCAATATCAGCATCATGAGCAACCCTGGCACGAGCTGGGGACTCTCCTGGAGCCTGAATCAGGGGGCAGAGGGGCTGAGGGGGCCCCCAGCAGCCGCAGCTCCTCAGGACCCGGCTGAGGGTGAAGCAGCTCCAGCAGAGACACTGCCCACCGGAGGCATCCAGGGATGAGCCAGGAGTGACTCCAGACCCTGGAAGAGCTTTTAAGGAGCACTTTGTTAATAAATGCACATGAGAAATGGCTGCTGACCAATGCAGCGAGCCCTGGGACGCCAGGCCTGCCCTGCCAGTGTCCCCACAGCCATTAGTCCCAGCAGGAGATCCGGGAGCAGCGTTGCCGGCAGGAGAGCCACGCTCCCACGTTAAAGCAGGAAAACAAAGGCTGAACTGTTTTCTGTGCAATTTCAGCACCTTCCCAGCCCTACCTCAGCAGTGCCTGAGCCTGGCTTACCCCACAGGGGCCCAGCAAAGCCTGAGGAGCCGCTGTGCCCCCCACGCCTGCTGCTGGCCCCTCCCTCTTTGCTCCGAGGTTCCTCAATCCTTTTCCCAAATAATCGTGTTTAAACATCCCATGCGGACATGATGAAGCTGTTCAGGACAGCGGGTAGTGCCAATGAGGACAACTTCTCTTCAGGTTAATTAATCATTTGTAAACCGACCTTTGGGGGGATGAATTATTCATCAGTGCTCCTCAACCAACACAACACAGACTTTTCATCCAGCGCTTTTTGTTCAAAGTTTCCCATTTTTCCATAGCTGAGGGACAGGGAGAGCCGTGCCCCTGGCTGTCACCTCTGTGTGGGATGCTCCTGCTTGCCCAGCATTTAAACCACAGCCAGGCTTAGGCTGGACCAAAGCCCGACCACTGCTGCTCTTCCCTACCTCTATTTCTTCCTTAAAGCCTGGCTGACCTTAAACTCTCTTGAAGACTCCTCTCCAGGAGCTTGACATTTAAAAGTGCAGTGACAGAAAATAACTTCTTTTAAAAATACGTGTAACTTATTTACCAGCAACCAGGAGAGGGGGAGAGGAATTCCAATGAAGACACACATTTACATCACACCGCTGGCTCTGACTCCTCCCAGGGGGAAAAGCTGCTCCCTGGGGATTCCAGGCCTTTCCCCCACACCCAAACCTGGGACTGGCTGAGCAGGAATAAGGAGAGAAGGGAGAGAAGGGATCCATCCCCATGTGCCTTTCCCCCACATCCAAACCAGGGGCTGGATGAGCAGGAACAGGGATAAGGAGAAAAAGGATTCCCATGCGCCCTCCCAGGCTGCAGGGAGGGGCAAGGCCCCAGTTCTGGGACAGCCAAGGAGCTGATTTACCATCCCACAGCCTCCAAAAGTGGGATGCAGGAAAAGACAAGCCACTGTTTATTGGGAGAACATCCCATGCATCGTTCTTTGTCAGATTACAGAAATGAAGAAGGAAAAAAGAGAGAAAAAAGAAATCAAAGCAAAACGCAGCACAAACCCGGGAGCTCAGCACTTGGGAAACTGCTCATTTCCATGGGGACAAGCCTTCTCCACCCCATGTCCCCCCAGGAGAGAGCAGCTCCTGCCCAAACAGGCTCCTCACCCCCTTCCCCACCCAAAACTCCAGCACAGCCCTGGGGGATTCTCCTGAACGTGAGGCGTTCATGTATCTTTAATTATTGTTTCAGCCACATAAATCCATGCAGAATTAAAATTCATGATGGTTCTAGGGTACAAGTGCAAACAATTTGTTCGGTAAACTTTGCTCTAATTGGCATTCTGAAAATTTCCTGTTAATCAAGCCCCCTGGGCTCGGTTTACCAGTGTAGTTGTGCCTGGGAATGTCGGTGCTCGGAGGGTGCACGCGCCAGCGCCGCTTTCAAGGGTCTTTAGACGATATTAACTCACACACTTTGTCCTCACGTTAATTTGCAAGTAATTTTTTAACAACCTTCCGTGGCCCTGTCTTTTATCTCGCTGCTTCATTACCCCAGGCGAGCGAGAGCGTTTGTTAAACCTGAGACTAAATCGCACCGGGAAACAGCCGGGAGCCGAGCGTGGAACATCCCCGAGGGCAGCTGGAATTCCTCCCTCTGGGAGACGCCTTTCCAGCGGCTCTTGGCTCCACGTGGCCACAGGAGACACAAAAAGGTGTTTGGGCCAGCATGGGGACCTCAGGAGCGTGAGGCAGGCACCCCAAAAACGGAGATGTGGAGGTGGGGACACCTTGCTCCTCCGGAGCCGAGGATATGAAGGTCCTGAAGGGCCAAGGCGTGGGCAGAGGTGCTTTTCCATCCCATCTCCATGTGCATGGAGAGCAGCAGGAGATGCCAGAGCCCCACATCCCACACGTGATCCAATGGGGAAAAGCTGGCCAGTCCTGGATCTCTTTCCCCCAGGGAACTCCTTCTCCGCTCCATCCCACCCCGGGTCACCGCCGGGAGGATTTCAGGAGCTTTCAGCCACCCCCTCCCTCCAGCTTTGCAGCGTTATCAGGCCAGTCCTTAACGCGCATCCCAAGAGATTCGGGAATAGGAGAAGCTTTGGATCACCTGAGCGTCCCTTCCCAGCGGCACAGCGAGGCGGGCTGATAGCAGTGACAAAATAATGAGCAGCTGACAGCCATCAGGGCTGCGCTGGAGGAGCTCTCCTGGACGGGAATGTGCAGTCAGGAAAGGCAGGAGAACTGGCAGCTCCCAGAAGACGCCAAAGATGGTGCGCAACAACAAACTGCTTCCCGGGAAAGCTGATAAGGAGCATAATTAGATGGCATTACGGCGGCAGCGGGGCCTGGAAGCTGGGAAGAAACGTGTGGAGAGTGGGAACAGGCAGATTCCCGGGGGGAAAAGGAGGGATAATGCAGGTTCACACACAGCGGGAGCTGCTCCCAAGGTTTTGGAGGCAACCAGAAGAGCCTGCAGATAAATCAGATGTAAAACGAGAACAGGAAGATGTGGAGGGCCCTGAATGTCTGGGGAGGGAGAGCGGACGGAGCGTTCCAAGCAGGGATTTGTCCCGTCTCCACTGCTTCAGTCTTTATCCAAAGGTTAATTGTGGATGAAACGGAATGAAACAGCTTTGAAGGGAGCTGTGGGGAAGGCCGGCGGAAGGGAAGGAGTTTGGAGCCATTTGGATGTGTCAAATGTATTCAAAACGAGAGGCACCCCGGAACATCGAACCCTTGGTGGTTATCTTCAAACCTGATGGAGGTGCAGAGGTCCCTGGAGATGAGAGAAGCACCTCTCTTTGAAGAGGAGACTTAAAATTAAAAAAAAAAAAAAAATTAGAAAGAACCCTGAATAATCATCTTAATCTAAATTCCCTGAAAGAGGCTGGAGGAAAGGCTTAAATGAGCAACTTGTAAAAGGATGAATAAAATCAAAGAACATGGGTTTGTCAAGAGCCAGTCATGTCAACCCAATTTAATTTCCTCCTTTGATAAGGGAACAGGAGGACCTGATGATGGGGAGCAGAAAGCACACGAGTGGGGAGGACTTTTGCATTTTCCCACTGAAAAAACACCCTCTAAATCCAATCAGAGCTCAGCTGGCAGGAAAACCACTCCTGAAGACGAGGGATCAGGGGACAAGGAGGTTGTGGGGGGAGTGTGCCCCCACCTTGGCTCTAGAGGAGGGGCTGTCACCCTTCCCATCCATCCTGCCTTTCTCCAGCCTGGCAATGCCCAGCTTTGCCCAGGAAAACTGAGACTAAACCTTTGTTATGCTGATTTTTAGCTGGTTTATCCTTCGTTTCCCCACACCAGCAGCATCCCCACGAGCGTTTCAGTAGAACCACCTTGATGCAGCGTTATCCCATGCTAACCCGGGAGGCTGGCAGGGAGCCGGCAAGATGCTTTTGGTGGAGCTTCAGTGACTCCAACCCGTTTGGAAAAGGTGTAAATCCCTACAAAAGCAGCCTGGGAAAGCTGAGTTGGGAGCGTGGAGGCTGCGCTGCTCCACTCCGGGATGGGCAGATGGCCTGAGGGATGGGGACTCCTGCACGCCCCAGCCAGGGGCTCTGGGAGCTGCAGGAGTGGCTGCTGCAGGATGGCAGGAGTGGAAGCTTTTGATATAGTTTCAAACAATGTGTAATTATCAGGTAGCTGAAAATTAGCCCATCTGTGCCTCTGGAAAAGACAATGGGAAGTTGTGTGTTACTAATGGCTGAAAAGCGCTGGCAGCACAAGACAGGAAATTCTCAGGCAACTTTTTTCTGCAGGTAATGTAATTACACGGCATAATCCCCAAATCTCCTGACTTTTTGGTGGGGTTTGATAAAGCTGACGAGGTCTTCATCTCCCTTTCTGCTTCCTCTCCTCGCTGCAGCAGCACCGCTCTGGGGATTGCGGGCCTGCCTGGGCAGAAGCAGATGTGGGTGACATAAAACTGCCTTTAAACACCCAGCCAAAGACAACCTCAGGTTTTGCTGAAGCAGATTGTAAATTCCCACCTGCCTCTGCCACAGCCTCGCTCTCCGAATGCAAAGCACAGAGCTTGTAGCATTATTTTGGGTAAAATTTCCTTGCCGGTGGAGCCGGTCAGGGCCTGATCCAGGTCAGTGCACACACAAGCAGCAGCTTGGGTCAGATTTAGAACCCCTTTTGTTTCCTCTGCTTTTGGGCCTTGCTGATGCAAAAAAAAAAATAATCCCCCAAGCCCCCTGACTGCTTTAAATGCCTCGAGGATCCGGTGATGAGGTCTTTGAGGGTCGGTGAAGCAAAGCTGGAATGGCACAAACCTCATGCAAACAGTCCAGGCAGGGTAAATAGCTGATGATTTTTATATTCATACTTTTGTCTGAGGAATAACTAGGAGCAAATTGCTTTTCCCTTGCCTTGTTGGAATTATTCAGAGCGGTTTTTTCTGCTGATTTTTGCTATTCTCCCTGTCGAGAGGTTCGCTGCCGAAGATGGCTCAGCCCTGAATGGAAAGCAAACGTCGCCTTCACCTTCAGTGAACTTTGAAGCGATTGATTTTCACCGGGTATGAAAGAAAAGCTGGGAAGTGACAGCTCGTGGACTTTGGGGAGGGTGAACGTTGCCGTTTCATGCCTGTCGGTGCAGCAGGACTCGGGGCATCCCAGCACACGTTTGACAGAAGCTCCTTGGGCTCATCCAGCCCCGGCCTCTCCCACGCGGGAGGTCCTGGCCCGGCAGACGCTTTGAGCAGCGCAGAACAGGGAGGAAAACGATTCTTGCTGGCTTTTGTCTGGTAATCTGAGGTCAGGAAAGCAAAGTGCTTCCTCTCAGCTCTCCCCAGCGCCGTGGTGGGAAATGCAGCCAAGCTCCAGCGCCGAGAACAAAGCCAGAGCTGGCACAAACACAGCAGCTCCTTAAATGAGTTTGCCATTAGCCGGAAGGGCTGCAAATTGAAGCGAAGATAAGCCCCTTAGCATTTCCCTTCTTTAATCCCAGCCTCATAAAAGCAGAGATGTGTTCCTATTCAGTGGGCTTTATACAGAGGCAGGTATTTCATTTACCCAAAAAACCCCTGGATCGGATAAATTATTAATGTTATTTATAAAGGCAATTCTGCCATTCAGCAACTTCTTTTGGATCCCTCCGCTTAATCTCGCTGCTTAGCATAAGATACACTCCAGTTAAAAGGCGAAATCACATTCCCTTACAAGGCCTGCAAAATAAGGGAGCGCTGAGGTGCCTGGAAAAGGGTTGTAGTTGAAATTCTGCTCGAAAGATTAATGCATTTATCAGTGGCAAACATAAGCCCTGATTTCCACTTGCTCGTCCCCTCCCTGCGTGAGGATGGGGCCTCGCTCACACGCAGCAAGAGCTGGTAAAGCTGCTCAGCGACACGCTGGTGCTTCCAGAGCCTCTGTGAGGCTGCCTGGGGGCTGGGTGGAGCCCTAGGGGGAGAATTTTGGGATCACTGAGGTTGGAAAAGCCCTCCCAGCCCATCGAGGCCAAGCTGTGCCCGATGCCCACCTTGTCCCCAGCCCAGAGCACTGAGTGCCACCTCCAGCCCTTCCCTGGACACCTCCAGGGATGGGGACTCCAAACCTCCCTGGGCAGCCCCTGCCAAGGCCTGAGCACCCTTTCCATGGGGAAATTCCTGCTGATGTCCACCCTGAGCCTCCCCTGGCCCAGCCTGAGGCCGTTCCCTCTCCTCCTGTCCCTGTTCCCTGGGAGCAGAGCCCGACCCCCCCCGGCTGCCCCCTCCTGTCAGGGAGTTGTGCAGAGCCACAAGGTCCCCCCTGAGCCTCCTTTGCTCCAGGCTGAGCCCCTTTCCCAGCTCCCTCAGCCGCTCCTGGGGCTCCAGCCCCTTCCCAGCTCCGTTCCCTGCCCTGGACACGCTCCGGTCCCTCCAGGGCTCTCTGGCCATGAGGGCCCAGAGCTGGACACAGCCCTCGAGGGGCCTCACCCGTGCCCAGCAACCATTTCCCCTCCAGCCCCTCTGCCCCAGCCTGGAGCACTCCTGGGGCAGTGTGAGCCAAGAGCAGGAGCCAGCAAAGCAGCCCTGTCCCTCCTGTGACGTGTCCTGCTCTGGGCCACCCACGGCCACAACTCCAGCCCTGCCAGCTCAGCCCTGCACCCAGCCCACGGACCAGGGCGTGCCAAGGACAGAGAGGCACCAGGAGGAGCACCCAGGAGGCGGAGGGAGTGGAGTTGGGATGCTCAGAGTCCCAAAACAGGTCCTCAGCTACTCCAGGAGCGCTGCCACCACGGTGGCATTGGGGACCTCAGCCCCAGCAGAAGCAGCGTGGCCCAGAGCCATGGGGAGCAATGGAATAAACCCGGGATACGGGGAGTCCTGGTCAACATCCCCATCCCAGCTCCAACAGCGGCACGTGATGGGGCAGTTCCCACATCCTCCTCCCACCGGCAGGGCAGCAATGGCTGTTTTGGGGTTAAACACCCACCCCTGGGAAGGGCAGAGCCAGCAGCTCCCGTGGGAGATGTGCTCCAGCCTCCGGGAGGGGAACAACAGCTCCTTGGTCCCACATCAGGACTTCACTGGGAATTACCTCCCTCCCACCCCACCATCCCAGGAACATCCTGGGAGCTGCCACAAGCCACCCCCCAAATCTGAGGGCAGCACACACGGGGATTGCAGGGAGCTTTGGGAAATCCCTCATGGAACGTTTCCTTCTCCGTCTCTTCCCCGAAATCCTTTTCCCAGCATTTCCCTCTCCCAGGGCCGCACAACAAATGGAGCAGCCGGCGCTGGCCGAGGTTTTGTTGCAGCACAATTTGAACCCAGGCAGAGTATTTCTGTTTGCTAAACTCGCCCAACCTTTTCACAGGAGGGTTCTGACAGCAGTGTGTGTTCTCCGTGTGTTCTCCGTGGATTTTCCATGCTGTTTCCCCAGCCCTGGGGAGGTTCGGGATGTGTTTTTCCTCCTGGGCTGGGTGTGGGGACAAGCAGGGGCTGGCGGGTGGCACCTTTGATCATTCCCTGGCAGGGAGGGCTCCTGCAGCTGCACTTGGAGCTGGAGATGTCTCAGCCCTGGGCACCACAGAGAAGCTCACTTTAATGTCAAAACACCTCCTAATAAGATTTTAAGTTCAGGGAGCTGGAATGAAATATTTAACCACGGCATCACAGCAGCATTTTATTCTCACGAAAATGCTGAGATGCCATTTGCAAATCAGAAATGTTTTCAAATTTTGCTTTGAAATCGCGGTGTCTTCGTGCAACTGCTTTGTGTGGGGTTTTGGGGTTTTTTTCCTTTCCAGGAAGAAACAAATCATGGGGAAAAATAGCTGAGATCTTGGGCATTTCTTCCCAAATCAGTGTCTGCTCTCCAGCCTGTCCTGGTGAGGCCCTTTGGAGCCCTCATCCCCGCTTGGAGCAGGGAGAGGCAGCCCCTGTTGCTGCATCCAGCATTCAAATTCCATTATCTTTGTTTCCTGCACTGACAACGAGACATTTAGGTTGGAGAACTCCACTGGGCATTAGTGCTGCTCTGAAGGGTTTGCATGATTTGAGATAAATGTCATCAAAGAAATAGCAAGTTCTGCCAGAAAAGCACAGCTGTCCTACTTTTTTTATCATTATTGGGGCAGTTTTCCCTTTTTTTTCTAGGTGCGGTTCATTCACTCGCAGTTCTTCATCTCCCTATATATAAATTATCTCTTGTTAAACAAACACAAGAATCCAGCTTGGTTCCATCCCTCCTCAAGACTTGGATCCTTTCTTTTCCCACTCCTCTCCCTGCTCCACGCAGGTAGCCCAGAGCCTTCCAAAATCTCTGGGGCTGGGTGATGTTTGCTCTGCGAGTGACTGAATTTTGAGCCATGAATTAAACTATTTCCAAAAGGAAAAGCAGCTTTTTAGGCGGTTCTGGCCACACTTAGGCTCAAACTGTTCTTAAGAAAGGGTTATTGTGTAATAGTGACCAAAATATGCTTGAATTCAGCATCTCAGGATCAAAAAGCCCCAAATCCCTAAAGATGTCGCCTGACTTTGTTTTTTTTTTTTTAAAGACCTCGTGATTTGTACGCAGTTTATTCGTGGGGGTTTTTGATACAAAACTCGAAGAACCGCAAGGAGAAATTGTTGGCAAGCAGCATTAAAAAAAAAACCTGCTTAAAAATAATATACGGAAGTGTCAGAAGGAATGTGGATCATTCATCCAAAACTCCGAGGGTCCAAAACAGCCGAGAGAGGAGGGGAGCAGGGATCGGAACAATCCTTCCCGGCCAAGGGCGGCTCTGAACACGGAGAGGAAGACAGGGCTTGTCCTGGCCAGGCAATGACAGTGAGGATGTCAGCATGGGGCAAGATTTTAAGGCACAAAAGGCAGGGGAAGGACAGAGCTGGGAGTTTTCAGGTTGTGGGAGAAGCTGTTGTGGTCCTGGGGGGTTCTCCTGGGATCGAGCTGCTCCATGAAGAACCAGCTTTTTAGGAAGGCAGCGAACCTGCAGGCTGCAAACGCTGCTCTTCCAAATCCTGCCTGAGATCTGGGCCAAACGAGGCTTTGGGAAGTCAGGAGCTGGAAATCAGGGAATCAGGAAATCAGCTCCTTTCAGCAGTGCCAGAACCAGGAGCTCGCGCTGCCTCCGGCTGATCCCGATTTCCCCCTTTTCACCAGTTCCCTGACGTTTCGGGTTCTGCTGTGCTGCTGCTGAAGCTCCCAAAGCCCCTTCCAGGAACAGTTCAGTGTTGTGCAAACCAGGAACTCTCCGTTTAAAATAACCACCACAGACCCTCTGGAGCAGCCCTGCTGTGCTCCCTCCTCGCAGGAATTGCCAGGACACCTGGGAATCCAAACACCGGGTTGGGAAACCACCTCTCCATCTCCCCTGAGGCTCTTTTCCCAGCTCAGGTTCTTGTCAGGCCCTGTTTGCATCCCGTGTTTTCTGCCCCCTGATTGCTGCTGTCAGCTTGCTCTTATCCCATTTCTTATATAGGTTGCTTTATTTGGTTTTATTGCTTCTTTCACCTCTTATCCAGCACCCAAATCCTGTCCTGGCCTCTCCTGCTGCTTCTCCCAGAGCCACCTGCACACAGGGAAATCAGGGAATGCAAGGGAATTCAGCCTGGAGAGGAGAAGGATTTGGGGAGACCTTGTAGCAGCATTTCAGTCCCTATAGGGAACTTCCAGAAAAGATGGAGAGGGCCTGGAGTGCCAGGACAAGGGGGGACGGCTTCCCACTGCCGAAGGGCAGGATAGATGGGGTACTGGGAAGGAATTCCTCCTGTGAGGGGGGTGAGGCCCTGGAATGGATTTCCCAGAGAAGCTGTGGCTGCCCCTGGATCCCTGGCAGTGTCCAAGGCCAGGCTGGGAGCTTGGAGCAGCCTGGGACAGTGGAAGATGTCTTGTCCCGTGGCAGGGAATAAATTGATCTTTAAGATCCCTTCCAACCCAAACCATTCTGTGATCCCATGAAATCTGGCTGCGATTTCTCCCACCCTAAAGAAGCAGATCCTGGGCAAGGATGTTCCCACCATCCAGAGGGATCAGCACTTCCAGTGCCTGGAAAGCTGTGCCCAACTGGTGCCTTCCCCGCTCCCCTGCTTCCCGCTGCTCCAAACAGGGAGGCAAAACCCCCGGGAGCGCCGTGACTCCCACTGCAGAGGGAATTGCAGTGCCGAGGCTGCAGCTCCTGCCTGGCTCCTGGGAAGCTGCCAGGGAGAGGGAAGTACGGGCAGAAAATGAATAGCAGAAGAGATTGCAGGTAATTATGTTTCTTAAGCTGTTAACAGGATTGGCCATTTGATAAATGAGAGGATTTGGGAATGTTTTGTCACTGACAAGGCACTGTGAGATCCGGGTAGAAACGGGAACGTTTCTCTCCCACAAGCAGGAAATTCTCCCGGGATGCTCACGCACCGTGAAATCCATCTGAAACCTGGATGCCAGCACATGGAGGAGAAAGGACAGATACAGGACTCAGGCTGAAGAACCCCCACCAGGGTCTCTCACATATGGAATTAATTTGGGTTTGGTGCCCCTCCCGTGTCCCCAGAGGCTTCTGCTCTTTCCTGGTGAACCCCCACGTGCTTCCATATGGATTTTGGTGCCACCGGGGCCCCTCAAATCCCTCCATCTGCTTTTCAGTGCTCTGAATCCCTCTGGTTCCCTCTGGTTCCCTCAGCTCTTGGTTTGCTTTTGTGTTCCCTAGATGGAAAGGGAAGAGGAGAGGCAAGAGGGAGAGACAAGAGGGAAACCAGCCCCGCTCTGTTTGTCCTGCTCCAACTGTGCCCCTTGGGAGGGTTTGGATACCCCTGGAGCCCCTCTGTTTCTTTTCCAGTGCCCTCAGAGGCCTTGATGTGATTTTCAGGGTGTCCCAGTGCTCTCAAGCTGATTTTCCCTGGAAATCTGTGTTGTGGTGTCCCCAGGAGCTCTCTCCATGTGCTCTCTGGGCCCTCGGGACTGTCAGTCCCACCCCCCAGCAGCGAGGCTGGGGCAGGACCCGAAACAGGCAGAGTTTGTGTGCAAGAGCAAAGGAAAAGGGGGAGGCTCTCCCAGACCGCCCCCACAGCTTTTCATTGCTTTGCTTTGGATGGGTTTTAGCAGCCAGACTGCCGCAGGAGCTGTGGGACGGGCTGGGGATGAGGAGCAGGGCAAGGCCTGCCCCAGAGATCTGTTACGAGTAAACAACGCAAGGAATAAACCAAAAACCATCCTGGCTCAGCTGTGGCTTGCTCCACTTTTTATTTCCAAGAGGAAAACTATCCCAGCGTGATGCCAGCACGGCTGATTCCTGCTCGGACCTCCCTGTGGTGTCACTCCCCAGCAAGGAGCTGCTCGCAGGGGCCTTTTCCTCCTGGGCCAGCTCCTTCAGGGGTAAATGAAGGCAACATCTAGTTCCTGCTCCTTCAAGCAAGGTCTCTGGAAAACAAGGTCACTGACTCTGTGCAGCTCCAGCTGAAGTCTAAAATGCTGGCCCCAAGCAGCTCGGAGGGCGGGCAGGAGGTGAAGCAGCAGTTTATTCTTAGCAATAAACACCTCGGAAGAGAGAAATAACAGGAAAGAAACTCCAGGCACTTTTCCCCTACAAACAATAGGACTGAGACCTCTGCTTTCACCCAGCCAGGGGCAGATGTGAACGCCGGATCTGTGGGTTTGTGCTCCTCTGTTCCAGCACTCCCCAGCCCAGCCCAGGCCTCCCTTCTTCAGCAGGAGACGGAGCTCCAGCCCCAGCTGGGCAAGGCAAAATTGTCGCTGTTACGTCCGAGGCGCATAAAGAAAACGCCACAGAGTCCAGGCTCGTGAACAAGTGGAAGCCGAAGCTTCCTCTTTAATAATTTTCTGACTACTTTTATAGGATAGATCGCAAAAAGAGTGTTGAGTGGCAATAGGTAATTGGTTCCTCGGCCATCCACCCCTTGAGAGGATTGGCCAAGTCCTAAGATACCGATTCCAAAATATTTTCAAAGTCAAAGCCATAACAATCTTGCAAAACAGCCTGCGGGTGCAAGAAGTTGATGGAACTGTGACCTTGTTTAAAATAGTTTACATAGGAAAGACAGTCTGCTCACAGAATATTGAGAAAAGGATGAAGAATTTCTCTGCTTCCAGCTTTTTAGCACCTACACAAAATCTTTGCCAAAGCTCAGCCCAAAGCCCAGGGCAGCCACAGGGACACCATGGCCACCTTCAGCGGGCCGTGGCTCAAGCACAGGGAGGTTTGTTCCTGCCAGCACACTTAGGAAAGGAAGGTGGGTTTCCATCCCACTCCTATGGATGGATGAGAAGAATTCATCCCAAGCACTTCCCAAAGGCCTGACCCACCGTGGCAGCTGTGGCCATCCATAAACCCCCCCAGCCACGGCGAGCAGCTTGGTCAGGAAAAGCTTTTACCTCCAGCAAGGAGCCTCTGACGGGGGAGGCTGAGCCAGCTGCTCCCTTTGGGCCCAGGCAGCCCCTCGAGACATTCCCACAGGAAACCCCCGTGCCGTGGAGATGATCCCAGGCCAGAAGCCAGCTCCAAACAGCGCCAAAGAGCCTCAGCCCAGCCCCCTGCAGCCCTGGCACCCCTGCAAGGGAGGCACCTCCCTCAAACACAGACTGGGGAACGGCCTCTTGGTTGAACCCCGTCAGCTTTTCCAAGAGGAAAAGCAGGGAACAACTCCCACCCCTGCAGAGCCCTGGGACCAGCCCCCACCACCTCCCCAGTCATGGGGGGCTCTGCAGAAGTCCCTGGGATCTGGGGTCACCGTGCCTCTGGCAGCAAGGGATCCCCTCCAGGTCCCCCTTCCTGCACCTGCAGGGCACAAGTGACCCCCCAGGAGTGGGGTACAGAGGCCCCAAAGCCTCCTTGGGGTTTAGCTTTGCTCACTCATCCTGCCCAGATCCTCCCTCGCTCCCAGGCTGATCCACCCTCCTCTCTTCCACATATTCCTGCCACCCAAAAGGGCCCACAGACCCTAAGAGAGGTCCCAGCACCACACACAGGAATTGAATTCCCCATCTCCCGAGACACGTTAGGAGCAGTGGTACACCAGGAATCCCTTCACAGCCCCTCAAAACCCCGGCACAGCCCCTGTGGATGCTGAAAAGCTTTGGTAGAGAAATCTTTCAGCTTTCTGCAGCGTTCTGTGAGAACTTTGCAGCTCTCACAGAGGCTATGAAAACACTGCTGTGGGTTTTTGTAAACTAACTCCTTATCCTGCACCTGGGTTTGTTATGCAGGATTGTTGTGGTTCTGGCCTTCTGATATTTTGGAATAGGTGTCTTGGAGCTTGACCAATCCCCTCAAGGGGTGGATGGCCGAGCACCCAACTGTTTTACGCCGTTCAACACACTCTTTGCGACCCCTGTTATAAAAATGATGATTTAATTAATTAAAGAGGAACACAAACTTATTTCTCCTGAACTTGTCGTGCCGTTCCTCGCCGTTAGTGCCGCTCACAGCGACACAGCCCCCACACCCTAAATGTGCTGTAGAGCCCAGGCACCTCCACAGCTCCAGAGAAAAACCCTGGAGAAAAAAGGGTGAGGGATCAAAACTCCTCACAGCCCAGCACGGGGTGGGAAAGGGGAAGAGCTGTGCCGAGGCTGAGGGATGCCTGCCCCTGGGAAGGGAGAAGGAGCTCCAAACACTTGAAAGCGTCGCAGTTTCTGGATGGAGAGGATCAGCACAGCCCCCTGAGGCTCCAGAGGAGCAGTGGGAACTCAGGGGAGGATTGAGGTGAGGAAGGAGCCAGCAAGGCCTTGGAGGTGAGATCGAGCAGCTATCAGTCAATCTTTCACAGAGGGGGAAAAGGGAATAAAATCAAACGTCCTTCTAACATAGCTAAAGAGAAATACAGGGGCTGGGAAAGGGCAGGACAGACCTACAGACATCTGTGCTCTTTCCCTTCAGGAGATTGTTTCCCAAAAAGAAGGAAAACTCCCCTCACCCCCAGCTCTGCCCCTGCACGACCCTAACAGCAAACTGAGGCTGTGGCTGCTGCCTGCAGCCCTCAGCTGCTGCCCTGGGCTTCCCCTGAGCCACAGCTCTGCTGGCTCCGTCCCGCTGCACAAATCACACGCCTTTCCTACTCTTTTTTCATAAAACGGAGGTAGCATTAAAAAGAGAGCTTGAATTGCCCCCCCCTTTTTCCCCCTCCACCTCTCCCAGCACCGCAGCCGGTCTGGTTTGGTGCTGGCAGCCTCCAGTCTCCTTTAATGTCCTTGTGGTCCTCCTTAAAATGTGAGTTCCCTTCCCTGGGAAGCGCTTACTCCAAGATTGCTGCTGTCTTTCCATGGAAAGCTCTGGAAGTAACCCTACTCCAAGATATTTATAATTTTGTTAAGCTGCTGCCCGGGTTAAGCTCCATGTGTTTATCAGGACCGGGCACTAAGTTTAAGGAGGGACTGTGTTTCTGAAGGTTCAAAAAGAGAAAAGGGAGGAATTCAAAGTATTTTTTTTTTATTTCAAGTGACTTTCGGTGCCCCCTGAAAGCTTCCATGTGGCTCCCAGTACGAACCAGAGCTGTCTGGCTCTCAGTGTCCCCCTCACCCCAAGGCTTCTGTGTGATTACGGGTTTCAAAACTTGTGTACGAATATTTTTATGCCCCGTGGAAAATTATAGGGTCAAAGAATCCTCGAACGGTTTGGGTTGGAAGGGACCTTAAAGACCATCTCTTCCCAATCCCCTAATTAAGTGGCTGTCTTAGGAAATGGGCACCAAGTGGAGGCCTTTAGGAAGATCAGAAGGCAGCTCTGAGTGACGGGCAAAATGAGATATGGGAGAATTACAATTTCATGGAATCATGGAATGCTTTGGGTTGGAAAGAACCTTAAATCCCATCCAGTGCCACCCCTGCCACGGCAGGGACACCTCCCACTGTCCCAGGCTGCTCCAAGCCCCAATGTCCAGCCTGGCCTTGGACACTGCCAGGGATCCAGGGGCAGCCACAGCTGCTCTGGGCACCCTGTGCCAGGGCCTGCCCACCCTCACAGGGAGGAATTCCTTCCCAATATCCCATCCATCCCTGCCCTCTGGCAGTGGGAAGCCATTCCCTGTGTCCTGTCCCTCCAGCCCTTGCCCCCAGTCCCTCTCCAGCTCTCCTGGAGCCCTTTTGGGCCCTGGAAGGGGCTCTGAGCTCTCCCTGGAGCCTTCTCCTCTCCAGGTGAGCACCCCCAGCTCTCCAAACACCGGCCCCACTCTCCAGCCAAGGGTGGGAAGGACAGAACAATCCTTGGGCACCACAGCACTTGAGAAAACAACTGAGAATTCCTAGTTAATCTACTGGAAAGAATTTTGGAACAAGGGGAAGGAAGCCACATGAATATGCAGCAAATCCAGTGGGAAGCTGCTGGCTGCTGCAATGGCTCATTAGAGCTGCACAGCCCCAGCCCAGCAGCTCCCACTGAACGTGGCAGGACGGGTTTGCCTGGAGAGGCTGTTTCACAGAATGGGCCTCATGCTTCCATGGAATTTCCATATTCCCCAGCAGCCACTCGTGTGAACCAGCAGAGTGCCAGGGCCTCGCAATTAAAAGTGGATTACAGAAAAGTAATCGTCAAGTTCAAATTTGAGAAGAAGGATGCCTGAAATGTTCTCCCTGGAATCAGGTTAGAGCATCTTAACTTTGCCCAGGATGTTTGAACGGTGAGTGTCACTCACAAAATCATTTTATGTACCTGAATAAAATTAATCAGAACCCGTGGAAGAAAAGCAGCGCAAGATTAAATACCCAGAAAATAAACCCAGAGACCTCTTGGCAGGAAGGATGGGAGGGAAGGGCTGGGACTCACACTCCATCTGCTAATAACGAAAATGAGGAGACACGGTGGTGGGAGGACAAGGAAAGGCTCGCTGAGGAAAAGCCCTGCAGATTGGGAGTGCTGCAAGTGGAGCTTTCAGGTGCAAAGAGCACCCAAATCCTCCTGCTCAGACACAGCAAAGGACCAGGGGCTCTCCCTGCTCACATCCTGTGGCCTGTAGCGAGTGCTGTGGGAAAACCCAGCGGAGAGGACAAATAAATACACTTTTCCTGGCTAATTGTCCGGATTATCAGTTCCTGGCCCGTGGCCACCAACATTTACAGTCCAAAGCAAACACAAGCGAAGCAAGGGAGAGGCCACAGGGCTCTGTTAGGCCCTGGAGGAGCAGCTGCACACATGGATCTCTCCAGGCAGGAATTCTGCCCGTCCACTCCAGGGGACAGCACAGGGAATCAGCCAGGCCAGGCTTGGAGCCCTCTGTGGGTCTGTGATTCCACGGGGAGGCTGCTGGGAACAGGAGATAACAGCTCTGATAAAGGAAGGAGGTTTGATAAAGCATCTCTGACACCTGGGGACGGAGCACAAGGCACAGGAGAGCCCGGGGAGCACGGACGGGTTTGGAAGGGATTGGCCCCCTGGGCTTCAGGGATGATGTCCTGTAGCTGCAGCCCTGCTGGGGATGGGCCAGGATGCCAGGGGCAGGAGCAGAGGCAGCCCTGGGCTCCTCCCCACACACTGCTGAGGAGGAGAACAGCACTGCAGTGTCCTCGTCCCCGTCTGTGGCCTGGACCTGCAAACAACGGGGGTTCTGAGATCAACAGGACGTTGTCACCCTGTGTAGAGACTTTAATTTGGCCGAATCTGGAGGCACGGGGTGGTGCTGGGCTCCTTCCCACGCTCCCAACAGGCATCACGCTTGGAAAAACACCGATTTTCCACCTCTCTGCTGCAGTTTCCCTGGTTCCACCTGTGCCTCTCCAGCTATTTCTGCTTCTCTTCCCACCTTACATCTGTTCACCTCCAAGTCCTCCCCCTGCCCTGGCTCCGGGCTCTGCTGGCACATCCCAGCTCCTCTGCCCTGCCCTGCAGGGGAATCCTGCTCCTGCCTCCAGCCAGGAACGGGGCCTGCTGTTGCACAAGGTCTCTGTGGATCCACAGCCTGACATGGAGAGAGCCTCAGAACACGGCAGATTTCAGGGGAAAAGGAAAAAAAAATGCACGTTTTTCACTGGGGTTATTCCTTTCCTACATTTCAAGCCTTTAATGCAAATATTAAGACTCTGGCTCGGCAAAAGTGAATTATTTGGCGTTGCTATGGGGGGGTTATTTAGATGATAAATATAAATAAAGATATTAAACATAGAATCCCAGAATCCCAGAATGGTTTGGGTTGGAAGGGAAACCTCAAAGCTCCTCTCACCCCACCCCCTGCCACGGGCAGGGACACCTCACACTGTCCCAGGCTGCTCCAAGCCCCAATGTCCAGCCTGGCCTTGGACACTGCCAGGGATCCAGGGGCAGCCTCAGCTGCTCTGGGCACCCTGTGCCAGGGCCTGCCCACCCTCCCAGGGAACAATTCCTTCCCAATATCCCATCTGAATTTCCCCTCTTTTAGGCTGAGCCCCTGTGCTATCACTGATGGATCACACATCGTAACACACACTACAGAGAGATAGATATGTATCAAAAACACGGGGAAAACGCTGTCTTTTCCCTAATCCTCTTGCCATTTCACCTGACACTTTAAAAAATATCACAGAGTCAAACGCTCCGCGTGAAACCTTAAAAAAATTGACTGGCGTGGTCAGAGTTTGGTGGTGACATCAGCAAGGGAAAACAAAGCCCCAAATGTCAAACGCGGCCACGACACGGAGCTGGTTGTAAATCAATCGCCAGGAAAAACTCCTGACCTACATGAACAGAAGCAGGAAACGAAGAAAGCTCGGAATAAAATCCATGGCTGACAGAGCTTAGCACAAGAAAGTTATGTTTGCCGAAGAAATCCTAGCAACAGTGCGGGGTCACTGCTCGGTGCAGACAGGAGAGCTGGGAAGGATTATGCAGAAAATGCAGAAGGGTTCAAACAGACTTTCAGTCGGCATTTGGAAAGAAGGATGATTTGCTTTCATTGCGTGAAGATGATGAAATGCTTTCCAGTCTATTAGGAACCGAGAGGGATGTTAGGATCCCTCAGCAATGAGCAGTTTGAAATCAGCAGGCTCAGAGGCTGCGGCACCGCGGGCGGAGGAGCTCCGGGCCCCGCTGCCGCTGA
The DNA here is from genome assembly GCA_013397865.1 of Struthidea cinerea. NCBI lineage: Eukaryota > Metazoa > Chordata > Aves > Passeriformes > Corcoracidae > Struthidea > Struthidea cinerea. The sequence goes on from VZTI01000268.1 coordinate 100,341, forward strand.
ATGTTAACGGCAGCAGATCTGTAAATGCCCAGCTTATCAAAATCTAGTGAGCCACGAGGGAAGCAACAGGAATCAATGAACCATCAGGGGCAAGAGCAGCTCTGGGTCACAGCAAGGGAGGGCTTTTTCCAGCCTGTCTGTCATTAGCACGGGCAGGTGGAACTTGGAGCCACACGGAATCAGGGAATCTCAGAGGGGGGAAGGCTGGGAGGGACCACAGGGGTCACCTGATCCCCCTGCTCCAGCAAGGTCATCCCAGAGCACAGGGCACAGGGCTGAGTCCAGATGGCTCAGGAGTATCTCCAGTGAGGGTCCAGTTCTCCCAACAAACTGGAGCCACCCTCTTTCCCAGGCTGATGGCTCTGAGGCACAGGGATGTCACCTGGCACTCACTCACACCTAAGTTTCCTTCTCCATGAGAAGACTTTGACTTCTTGGTCAGCTCAAAACCTTCTGCTGGAGGTCAGAGGCAAACGAGAAAGGCTCTGGGCTCGAGCCCTGCTCTGCTCTGGCTCACATGCAGGAGCAGGAGTTTCTAACCAGGGTTTTTGTGAAGCTGTTCCTTAGCTGTGCACTGGTCCCAGTGACGGTGCAAAGCTGGTCTGTGGCCATGAAATGCCCCAAAACGGGCACACAGAAAGCCAGGAGCGCCGTGCTGCGGCTCTCAGAGCCAGCAGCCCTCCCTCCCCCAAACCCACACCTCTGCTGGCTCCAAGTGCCAGCTGCAGATGTACTCCACACGAGTTTACCTCCCTGTTTCTCCCAGCAAGAAGTGAATTAAATCATTGTGCATGTCACACCCCCTGTGTAAGCTCACCCAAGGAGCTGAGGGGGCTGGGAAGCTTTAAGAGATACCAGAAGCCTTTCCTGCTTCCGGGTGGCACAAAAGACCGCCCCAAAACCAGAAGTTTTGTGCACAGAACTTTCCCTTTTCAACTCCCTGATGCTTTCAACCCCCCCAAGAAGCTGCCCTAAACAAGGCTGCGCAGAGTGGAAGTTGTAAAACACTGTTGGATCTCCCATTAACGTAATGAGGCTTTGCCAAAAACAGAGGAGCAGGAAAAGAAAGATTAATCAAAATCCTACGTGAATTTATTTATGGATCACGAAAAATGTTTCCAGAATATCCAAGACATGGTCGAGGGATAAAGTTAGATGAAGTTCGGATTTATCTCGATTACCTAACCTGGCATTAAAATCCTTTCCACTGATCAGCAAACAGAGGGATAAAAAGATTTTAGAGACGTTATGTAGGTCTGGAATAGTTCCCAGTACAAGTTCCTATAAGAAGAGGAATTGTGGGAGGAATACAAATATTAATCAGAAGAAAAGGTTCTAAATTGGGAAACTGCTCTGGCAATGAGACAAAAGTCTAAGTCATTAGTGTAACAACCTCTAATCCCTATCAGAGCAGCCAGTCTCATGACAGAGATGGACGTGAAATGGCTTTCTCCATAAATATTTCAGCTTTGATTAATTCTAACTTTCTACGTCTGGACGTAACAAATATGTTGTGAAACATATCATGAAAACCCAGAGACATTTGGCTGAACAATCCAAAACCGTGTAGAAACCTCATTTTCTAGGAAATGGAGAAACACATTTTAAAGCTGTTTTCCTCTTAACTCCATGCAGAAAATTCCCCAGTGTCCAACTCTTTAAAATAACTTCTCCCCAAAAGCAGCAGCCTATCTAATTAAGTCCAGAACCATGCTACCAGTTTGACCCCGATTTCAATTGGCAACTCCCTGACAGGCACCGAAATACCTTATTAAATTTTTTTCTAGGGAGAGCAGTTCGGATTTATAGGAAGGGGGGAAAAAAAAATAAAAAAGGAGAAGTAAATATTTTCTAGGTCAGAAAAGGCGAGGAATGGCAGGAGCAGTCCTGCAGTGCCGGGATTCGCTCGGAGCAGCCGGCACTAAGCTCAGAGTCCTGCGCTGGTGACAAGTCCTCATGTAAAGCAGATCATCCCTAGCCAGAGACTGAAGCACATCCATATGCATAGCAAAGCCCCGAGATTACTCCCAGCACTCCCTTTCTTCCCTGTAATTACAAATCTTTTCCTTTCAGAGGCTGTAGGAGAAATATTCGTCAGCGTGAGAAGCTCCGCGACACCCCCACGGTTGTGACGGCTCAGCTGTGTTGGGGCTGCACCAGATCAGGGTGGATCCCTCCCGTTTTTTGGGGAAAAGGACATTTTGGGCAGCTCCATCTGTGGCAGGTTCCTGGGCAGCCTCCTCGTGGTCAAAGGGGACAGGGGACAGAAGTGAAAACTGCTCAGGTCTCATCCTGCAGCGGAAGAAATGGACCTGTAATGGTGGCCTTTGGCTGAGCTGCTCAATAAAGCAGGAATTTCCTGTGGGACAGGGAAGCTGCGGTGTTCTCCTCCCAGGCTCGTGGACTTGGGGTGTTCCGGGAGAGGTTGGTGCCCCCTCCATCAGCACCAGCAACTCGCAGCACAATGTACAGGAACTTTGAGTTGATGCAGAGAATCCCAGAACCCCGGAATATCCTGAGTCAGAAAGGACCCACAAGGATCATCGAAGTCCCACTCCTGGCCCTGCACAGGACAACCCCAAGAATCCCACCATGAAGAGTTCCTGACTTTAAAAAAAGATCCTCAAAGTACTGGAGGATTTTGGAAAAACAGATTTCAGCACCAGGACCCAGGGAATGGCCGGAGCTGGGCCAGGGCAGGCTCAGGCTGGATTTTAGGAGAAGGTTCTTCCCCAGAGGGTGCTGGGCACTGCCCAGGCTCCCCAGGGAATGGGCACGGCCCCGAGGCTGCCAGAGCTCCAGGGATGCCCAGGGTGGGATTGCTGGGCAGGGCCAGGGGTTGGACTCCATGATCCTTGGGGTCCCTTCCAGCGGAGGATATTCCCTGATCCTGTGACTTTAGCATGTTGCAGCTCGACCTACTTTCCAACAAAGTTGCCATCCGATCTCCCCTCATTTAAAGGTTTCCACTTCTGAAGTTATAATGGGCTTCTTACGTAACGCTGGAGTGCAGTTTAAAGGCAGCTGCATTAGATCCCCATTTCGCTTTTAAGTAGCGCTCCCCATCTAATTAATCATCACTCCCCGAGTTTGCAGCCTGCAGATGAGGAATCCTGCTTCCCAGAGCACCCCGAGTCCTTCCCAGCTCCGTGAGCCGAGCCCGTGGCTGCCCAAGCACACGGCGAATACCTGCAACCATTTCGGAGCAGGTGGGACCCCCCTGGGGACAGCTGGCACAGAAACTGCAAACAGGAGCAAGAGCTTCTCTAAAGCACGAAATGAGGGATGAACATACAGCTGAACAACACGGGGAGCGAGAGCGGGGTGGACAGAGGAGCGTTTGGGATCACTAAACACGGTTTCAGACTAAACCAGCTGAGCTGCGCTGGCAGCCACATCCATAATTCAGTTTTCCCCCACGTCGAGGAGCTGGAGATGTTCTCCAGCCTTACTCCCCACAGCCCTGCAGATCTTGTTAGCCCTGCTCCTCTGAGCCAATCCATCCAAACGCTCTGTGTTTGGATCATTATGGGCTGTATTCAGGTGCTCCTCAGTGACAGGAACTTTGGGACAGGCTCCCCAGGAGCCGCCAGTCCTGGAAGAAAGGTGAGATGTGGCGCTTGGTGATGTGGCCATGGGGGTGTTCAGCCAAAGGCTGGACTTGATGACCTTGTGTCGCTGTAAAGTACCGAGAACGGCAAGAAACGACACGATCCAAGTTCAGGAAGAAAGCCGTTCTTCTGTATTAATTAATTAATTCATCATTTTATAACAGGGGTCGCAAAGAGTGTGTTGAACGGCGTAAAACAGTTGGGTGCTCGGCCATCCACCCCTTGAGGGGATTGGTCAAGCTCCAAGACACCTATTCCAAAATATCAGAAGGCCAGAACCACAACAATCCTGCACAACAAACCCAGGTGCAGGATAAGGAGTTAGTTTACAAAACCCACAGCAGTGTTTCATAGCCTCTGTGAGAACTGCAAAGTTCTCACAGAACGCTGCAGAAAGCTGAGAAATTTCTCTACCAAAGCTTTTCAGCATCCACAGACCTTGGAGGTCTTTTCTGACTTTATGGATTGTGTGATTCTCTGGTGATGAAACACCACTCGCCAGAGAAACCCAGGGAGTTTGGAGAGAGGGAGATAAACCGGGCTGGACGTGGGTTTGAGCAATTTCAGACTTCAAAAAGCATCTGGCAAAGCCCAGCTTAGGCAGGTGGATTCCAGGGCCTGCATTCCCAGCTCCAGGCAGGAGCCCTGGGAACAGCTGCACTGCTCATGGACGGTCTCGGTCCAGGCAGCCCCGAGGTGCTGAGGATCCTGGCTGCAAGCACTCCTGATTCCACGTTCTGGACATTCCCTGTGCAAGGAATGCTGGTTTATGGCTGTCATCACCCCTCCTTCATTTTCTAAAACTTCTGCACAGGATTTCTCTCTGCTTTTCCCTCTCCTTCCCCACAGTCTGTGCTGCAGCATCCCACCCTTCCTGCTCCCGAGATCCCAGCTGTGGTTCTCTCATCCTGGTGTCCCACAGGAAGAGCTGCTGGTGGGATGCTCCCCAGTTCCTCACTCCCAGCGTCTGTTCTGCCCTAAAAACTGCCTTTATTGTCCTCCTCACCTGCTCCAAGTCCTTTCCAGGTCCCTCTGCCTGGCTTTTGACAGCTGAAGGAGCCTCCCTAATTCCGTTTGGCAGGACAGTGAGTCCCCATCACCCTCCCAGGAATTCTTAATTCATTTCTACTTTTGACCTACACCGCAGCCCGAGGCAGTACAATTTAATAATCAGTTCCATGAGAACATCTGACTTCCTGGTTTAGACCTGATGCCTCATAATTTCATGGGGTATCCCGAACTTCTCCTGTTCTTATCTTAACTTTTCCTATTCCCCCTTACTTTTTCCTAGCTAGGAGATCCCAAGGCCTCTGTCCCACGCCTGCCTATTTCCTGTCCTGCCCCCAAAACCATTCTGTCCTCACCAACTTTCTGTGGGTGGAATTCCGATTCAAAAGCTTTGATTTCCTCTTGGAGTTTCTCTACCTCATAGATTGACACCTCCAGGTAGAAACCTAAATTTAGGAGTCTGACTCTCTGAGCTGAAGAACTGCCACCCATCCTTTTTCGCTCTGTTTTATTCTTTATGGAGACAGGAGGAACTGCAGATATTAATCAATAGGTGGGTTTGCCAAACATTTATACTGTGACTTGATCACATAATCGTGTTTTCCTTCTTTTTCCTTTGCTAATTTCTTTTTTCTCGTTCAGTTGGAATATTTTAGTGCTGGGGCCACTGCTCCAATGTTTTCAGGGAGTTCTCCTACAGCAGCTTTATTTCTGAGTGACAATAATGCTCTGTTCAAGCCATAATTAAGGATAAGATATAATTGAATATGGATATTCCCAGACAAACTCGTTTGCATTTCTTAGCTCTCACTTTCACCCGCTGCTCCTGACAGCCACAGGATCCATCTGCTTCTCTCCCCAGGGCCACGCTGGGCTATCCCAGCTGATTCTGTGCCACCCCCAAACCTTGTCAGTGCCGCCTTCACCCCTCTTCCCAAACCACTGAGGAGTTCCTAAGCATGGCAAAGCTGAAGAGCTCCTCTCTCTGGGAAAGCCCAGCTTTCCCCCCACTTTTTGTCCCGTTTTGTCTCCGTCTTATTTACCTGCAGAGGACATCTCATTACCTCAGCCCGACCACTCTAACGAAGAGTCCTTAGAGAAAGACTTATTGACATTTGTTTGGGAGTCCATGTGCACTTCATCAGCTGCATCAGCCTCACCTGCGAGCCTGCTGACAACTCCAAAGAGCTCCAAGAGATTTATGAGACACGGCCTCCTTCTGCAAGAACTGTAATGACTTCTTCCAAATAAATCACATTTATGAAATTGCCTCCTGGTTCTCTTCTTTATTATTGTAGTTTTTACCCACTTATTCAGGCTGAAGGGAGATTTACTGATCCCTGCTTTTCCCCATTTGTCCTGGAGACCTTTTCCTCAAGGCTGAAGACACAGTTGCCACTGTGCATCCCTCTTGCAGTGTGGTCAACTCGAGTGACAATTTTCATGCCACATTTAGCTTTCTCTTAATCTACTGTTTGAGGTCTTTCAGAGCTCCTGATCGAGTATCATCTTATCTCGTTGCTTTCTGACTGCTCCTTTTATTGATTTGTTCCCAAATGTCCTCTGCTGGAACTTCATTTAGGGACAATTCCTCATGCCCTCCGCTGCTCCGCCACTAATGCACCCCTTCCCAGCCTTCCTCTGTAATTTGTTCCCCATTATTACAGTTTCCTACCCTTCTGCCAAGTTTCTGAGGCATTTATTATGTCAATAATTTCCTTTAAAATCAGTCTCGTTCACCTCTTCGGGGCCGCAGAGTTACAGCAGTTGTATAGATATATTTTTACATTTTTTATTGATCTCACTGCCCATTTTTCATGGGACCTGCTTAGCTGGGACTTTAACTGCTGAGCCCATTCTTTGCTATTTCCTTCCTTGATGTTATTGATTTCAGCTCCTTCCATTTTTTCTAAATTACATGAATTTTCTTATTCCTCTTGAAGAGGAGCTGTGGTCTGGAGCCACGTGCAGTTGTTTGTTTGGTGACTTTCCACAACTGCCAGCCATAAAAATCCCTCCTTGCTTCGGAACGTTCAGACCCAGTTTGCAATGTTGATTTATGTAGCTTATCTCCCCTGTAAAAACCACCTCACCAGCGACTCAGAACCTGCTTGTCTGCTGCTGTGGCAATTTATAACTCACTGATTTCACTTCCAAGTCTCTTCCCTACTCGCTGCTGACGTTGGTACCTACATCACTCACACCAGCAGCTCCCTCTAGCACCAAGTGTGGACACAAAAGTCCAGCAGAGCTGAAAGCACTGCAGAAAATGAGGCTTTTTTTTCCCCCATGTTTCAATAATACATTTCATTAACACCTCCTGGTTTGAGACTTTGGTGATTGCTCACTCTTGTTAAATTTTTTATTTTCTCCAATTCCCATGTCTGTTCCTGGCACGCTTCAGGCAGGCAGTCGGATCTTTTTTTATATGTTTTGGTATCTGCTTCCTCTTTGATAAATGTGGCACAAAGCACTTGTTTCTATTTATCTGTGGATTTTTTGATCACTTTCTCCAGGTCAGAAAACCTACCTTCAGAAAACCTGACCTTCAAAGTGTATCCTGGTTTTTACCACAGATTTCGAGCGAGCTCCTTGTTAAATCACACCGAGGATTAATTAAACAACTGAACAGAACACCAGGACACACCAGCAGGACTCCAGTCCAAGCTCCAGTCTGCCAGGGCACCCACATCACAGTAAAAACCTCTGGATGAGGAACTGCCAGCTCTGAGCTGCCAGGACGAGGAATTTGGCTGTGCTCCCCTCATCCCTGCATCCAGGGCTGCCGGAGGGGCTGCTCTGGGCAAGTGCAGCCCAGTCTTGCTGGGAGCCCACCCAGTGCCTCTGCCCTCCCAAAAGCAATAAATCTCTGCCCCAGGCCAGTTTCTGTGCCTGCACAGGGCCCTGGCATCCATCAGAGCAGGGGCTGCAGCAGATGGGCTCTGCCTCACACAGAAACAAGGTACGAGCCTGGCCCAGCCAGAAATGCTGGGCACACTGATACAGACCATATTTCTTTAGTCTGCTTCTCAGAGAATCATGTGGAACAGTTTCAAAAGCTTTCCTAAAGCAAAATATGTCCCATCTGCTGCCTCCTCTTCATCTCCTAGACATTATTTTCTCAAGGAAAGACATTACAGTGAGCCTGCATGATTAATTCCTGCTAAATCTATGTCTTCTCCTTTCTATCTCCTATTTGCTTTAAACTGATCACGTAACTTATTTTTTTTCAGACTTATTTCTGGGAAGAGTGGTCTCTCGTTCCTTGGTTTCTCTTTTTCAAAGGAGTAAACTGTGTTTGCCTTTGGACAGAGCTCAGTGAGCTCACCTGCCTTGCAGGAGCTTCCAGGGCAGCCACTAATGCTTCAATAATTGCTCCAGCTCCTGCCCACACGGCTCTGCCAGCACAGCCCCGGAGCAGTTTGAGGCCAGAGCTGCTAATCTGGAAAGACAAAGAGAGAACAAATCTGAAGCACAAACCCGGCGTAAAAGGACGTGAGGGACGAGGCCTCGCTCACACTCTGCTCTCCTCTCACAAAAAATAGTTTAGGCCCGAGCAGAATCATGGAATGGGTTGGGTTGAAAGGACCTTAAAGCTCATCTTTTTCCACTCCCTGCCATGGTTCCAACCCTTCCAGGCTGCCCCAAGGCCTGTCCAGCCCGGCCTTGCACACTGCCAGGGATGGGGCAGCCACGGAACACGGTGGCAAATTAGCAGGAAGCTGCCTCCCAGCCGAGGAGAAGCAGGCTGCCAGCTCCAGGAAGGCTCTGTCTGAAAACCCGTTTTAAACTGAGAATTTTTGGTCGGCTGTGCTGCTGGGGATTCAACCACCGGGAGCACGGAGCAGCTGCACAAGTGCTGACAGATTTGCTGACTTCCAGGGAGAGCACAAAGGGGCCTCTCCTGAGACACCTGGGCGGAAAATGCCGGGGAGGAGCACGAGGTCCTGCTGCATGTCAGGGATCCTGAAGGGAACTGCAAGTGAAGGATCCTGGAAGGCAAAGTCAGGCTGCTGGCTGAGGATTTAGCCCCAGGGTGCTGTTGGCAGTTTCTCTGAAATCCTCCCAGTTACACGCACAGCTCCAATTAGGCACAGGGGGAGGAGATGCTCTCCGGAGGTGATGGGCTCCATCAGAACGCCACAGAAATCAGGCTTTGGAAAATCAGGCTCAGGAAAACGTATAGGATGTGTTTAATTAAGTGGGAGCTGGGGGAAATCTGTCATGAGCTAAGGGTAAACAGATTGCTGAGGGCTGGGACGACACAAATACTCCGTGTATGGAGCCAGTGCAGAGGAAGAGCTTCATGCAGGGACAGGAACCGATAACAGGTGAAATTTTATTTATCAAAATGGACTAAGAAGCTAAACAAAGCTGCTCCCTTAATTAAGAACTATAAATACATGTACATAAAAATGGGGGGGGGTGTTAAATCAAAGGTGGAAAAAAAAGCTAGATGAAATAAAACACAGGTAATAAAATCAGCGGCAAACAGCAAATGCCAGTGACAAACCCAACAGTGTACTAAAATATATGGCCATAAACTACAGAAAAGAGAGTATAAGTCATAAAAGTGAAAGATTCTTTTTTCATACCAAAGGGAATGTTTTAAGGAATCTAGTCAGGCTAAAATCCTTACTGGAAAAGACCATACCCTGAAAGTGTCTGGCAGTGAGAATGTAAATATATGAGCAGAGTTACCCCATCAGTCACCAGAGAAAGGAGACTGAGTGCTCAGTGCTGAGAGGTGAAATACTAAACATGGGCCCCGCTATTATTCATAAAATAAATGGATGTAATGGCACAAAGGGAAAAAAAAGGTTAGAGAAGCAATTTCTAGGAGCTGTGCAGAGCTCGCAGACCCCGAGCAGCCGCCAAGAGGCTGCTCCTGCTTCATCTCCTGCGAGCTACAAGAGGAGGGAGTTCAAGAAGAGGCAGGGGATGAACCAGCAGAGAGTTTGGGCTGCTCTTGGAGCACAGAACTCCTCTTGGAGCACAGATCTCAGAGGTCCAAGTGGGCACAGAGCTCCCCACAGTTCAAGGCAAAGCGAGCTGAAATGGGAGGAGTGATCAGAAATGAGGAATCCGCTCCCCCCCAGCAGCACTGAAACAGAACCCCACAGAACCAGAGAATTCACTGGGCTGGAAAAGACCTTTGAGATCATCGAGTGCAGCAGTGAAAGCCCCGGCACATCCAGTTCTGGTGTTCCCATTGAACACTGCGGGAAGATTGGACTGGGGGGAGAAAGGAGCCATAAAAAGTATATGAGGAGAGGAGAATGTGTCGCTGGGAAGCTTAAACAGCTCAATTGTGGGGCAATTCCATAAGAACCTTCACAAGGGGGAAATATCAACCAAGGCTTTTTAATCTCGCCGAGACAGAAGAAAGACTGAGGACTGAAAAATGAAAGTGATTCAAAGCAGAAATGAAACCCACATTTTTTAACAGCAGTGATGATTAAATTTGGGAACAAACTACCACCTGAAGTGATGGATTTTGCAACTCTTGACATCTGGAACGCATGTTCCTGTGAAAAGTTCAAGTTTTGATAAATAAGGATTTTTTTTCTTCCCTGAAAAATAATTTTGTCAGAAAATTCTTCGCCACTATTCGGGTTTCTTGTCTACTCAAAGAAGATAAAAGATGAGACAGAGAAACAGCTTTGTACGTTGAAAGTTGGTCAAAATGATAATAAAAGCAGAAGAATGGAATTCCTAGATAAGGAGCATGATATGGCAGGAGTTAATTATCACAGCGACTGTAATGAAAATTTTGCATCACTAATATTCCAGAACTATTTGAACATTTCTTTATAATAATGATCAAAAGGGAACTGCTTGACATAATCTACTTGAGCACTCGAGAGCCTTCTGATAGCGTTTTTCAGGCAGGGCTAATCCGGAGGAATCCTGCACAGCCAGAAATTGTGGATGCTCCCGAATCCAAAGCACAGACAGGGCACCAGGCAGAACCCCGATGTCACCAGCAGGAACTCCCTGCGAGCCCGCGCTCCTCTGCGGAGGCGTGAAGTGGCATCGTTCCAAGGATCATTTTTAATTGCAATCAAGGCACCAAGAACCCTTGCACAAGTGCTTTTAATACGCTACAGGAATGAAAAATTACACATAAGGAGCTGACAAGTTGTGGAGCATCATTAACCACAGCACAGCCATTAACAAGTGGGCCAAGGCAGGCTGGTGCAGCTGCATGGAACTCGGGCGGAGGAGTTGGGATCCACATCGCTGGATTTTTTTTAGTCAAACACTTCAGAAGGGTGAAGCTCATCCTGAATCAATAGGATGTGAAGCATCGCTGCAAAAAAAAAAAAAAGAAAAAAAAAAAAAAAGTGGAAACAAAACTTAAAAAAAAAAAAAAAAAAAAAAAAAAAAAAGAAAAAAAAAAAAAAACCAACCGCATCCTCTCGGGATTTTTGATTGGCCTGAGAATTGTGGCACTCCTCAGTAAATGTCAGCCTTATCAGTGTTGTGAGTAAGCATCAGCTCGCTCTCAAACGAGCTGACTCTGTTCATTTTTCTCAGAACTGTGTGTAATATTCTCCTGGCAAGGAACAGCTCTTTTAGTAGACTGCAGCACAAATTTGTAAAAGGAGCTTGTCTCAGCTCTGATCCAAAAACCAAAAGAGATCCAGATTAGATGCCTGTGGAAAGAGCTGCTTTTCCACTACAAAGCCCAGATCGTTTGGAGTTAAAGCGATGCAAGGAGTACAAATTTCTCCTCTTCAGATCACAACAGATGCACCAATTGCAGGGAAACTTTCTTTCCCTAGACTTGTTTACCTACTTCAAATTACATCAGTAGCTTCAAGTGTATTTTTGACCCGTGAGTGGTTAATGACATCAATCTCTCCAATACATATTCATCCCTTTCTAAAGACCCTCTCGTTATTTCTCCCATGTAGCTTTCCTCTTTCTAGCGCTCGCTGAGCCCCGGCAGCCTCGTGGTGAGATCTTCATTAGCATTCGAATAAAAATTCATTGTTTGCCTGTGTGGTGGGGAGAGGAGCCATCACAAGTGTTTACATTCGGAGCCGCGTTTCATTTGCCTCTGACAGAACACAACAGAGCACAGCGGAGGCTGCGCTGGGTCAGGTGAAGGTTCCCCTGCTCCAGCAGCAGCTTCCCAATCCAGATGCCCAGGGAAGGGGTTTAAGAACACGCCAGGAACGCAGCAGAGCTTTCCTGGGATGTTATTCTGTTTCCCAGCAATGTGTGTCTAGGGACTTTCTGAGTCGCAGTCCCTGGTTTTACTGTTGAACAGGTTCTGCTTTAACTTCCCTCCATTAACTTCTCCCGCTACCCCCGGAGCACAAGTAAACTTTGAGCATCCATAATATCCCGTGGCAAGGGATTTTACAGCTCCATTACAAGGTTTGTCAAGAACCATCAACCACATTATGCTGATTTTCGGTTGTTGCTTTGGAAGAGACACTAAAGGGGCTCCTCAGTTTGGAGAGAGCAAGGAGGATGTGAGTGAGATTCATAAAATTATGGTGAGGCCACAACTCCTGTCCTGCGTCCAGCTCTGGGCCCTCACTGCAACAGGGACACCGAGGGGCTGGAGCGTGTCCAGGGCAGGGAACGGAGCTGGGAAGGGGCTGGAGCCCCAGGAGTGGCTGAGGGAGCTGGGAAAGGGGCTCAGCCTGGAGCAAAGGAGCTCAGGGGGGACCTTGTGGCTCTGCACAACTCCCTGACAGGAGGGGGCAGCCGGGGGGGGTCGGGCTCTGCTCCCAGGGAACAGGGACAGGAGGAGAGGGAACGGCCTCAGGCTGGGCCAGGGGAGGCTCAGGGTGGACATCAGCAGGAATTTCCTCATGGAAAGGGTGCTCAGGCCTTGGCAGGGGCTGCCCAGGGAGGTTTGGAGTGCCCATCCCTGGAGGTGTCCCAGGAAGGGCTGGAGGTGGCACTCAGAGCTCTGGGCTGGGGACAAGGTGGGGATGGGGCACAGCTTGGCCTCGATGGGCTGGGAGAGCTTTTCCAACCTCAGTGATCCTGGGATTCTGTGGGATCTCTGGTCATATCTAGGACAGGTGAAGCTAAACCTGTAGGGGCAGGCAGAGGAACCATGGTCTCTCCCACCAGATCATTTCTCGTGTAGCTCTGAGTAGGTCCTTTAGTGCCCTTTCAGGACCCTTTCACGAGCTCCAACAAATCTGTGAGTTGTGGTTTCTCACTGGAAAACGATTCCTAAATACGTTGGGGTTTATCCATTTATCCTGTTTTTTCCTTATCATTTCTCCTCCCTTGCTCAGCACAGCCTCCACCGTGCCCATCTGCAGTTCTCCCCTTCACTCCTGGGGACCTTCTCCAGGATTGTTGTCACATCTCCCAACTTCCATCCCTCCTGCAGGGAAACTGATTTAAGTGACAGGTTACACACTATTGTAGCTCCGTAATTGCATATTTGTTTTCCTCCAGAGCTCTTGAGTGATTACCAGATGGTCTTGGTAATTTCTGACTCTTCATCTTATCAATTAGTCCTAAAATGAATTTTATTGTCATTTAATTTGAGACGGTTCCTTACACTTGTCCCCATAAGTTTGGCTCTCATGGGAGAACAACCTGCCTCAACTACAGACAGCACCAGCACAAAATTCACTTCACTCTCCTCTCCTACAGGAAATCCTGTCAGAGGCTGGTCATCTGTTTACCAAACCTCTGGAAAAATACAATTCTGGCGATTTGGAATACATTTTTACAATATCTTTATGATTCCTTTAGTGAGTTCGCACCTTAAAATTTTCCCTTGCCTGCCCCTACAGGTTTAGCTTCACAGTTAATGGGTTTTTTAATGTTTTTTTTTTTTTTTTCCCATAGTTTCTTTATTTGCTCAGAAACCCCCGATTCTGAATACTCTCTTCCACTCTGCTGTTAGAATATTGCCTTTTTGGTCCCTTGTAGAATTATTTCACTTAGTGGTATATTGCTCTGAGCTTCAGATAGGGTGGGTTTATCTGGTTTCTCATCTTCTGCATCCTTAGAGCAGCTGCTTTTAATTTCCTTTTAGGAAGCTCCTGCACTTTTGAATAGGTCTCGTTTTGAAGTTAGGTGGTACTGTCAGGGGGTTGGGGGGGAAATCAAATATTCCTCAGATAATGTCATGAATCCCTCTGGAAAAAGAGAGGGGTATTCACCAGGGTTTCCAGAGGAGGGAGGCTGTGGAGGAAAGAGGATGTGCAGCACCTCCAGCTGGAAAGGGAAGGACGGGAGGGACTCTGCCCTGGCACTGCAGGGAGCAGGGACCTGGGTGCTGGGAGAGGTGGGCAAAGGGATTTCTAGCACCAAGCTTCCAAAAGGGCCTGGTAAAAGACGGGGAGGGAATTCAGAGAAGGGATTCCCAAAGGAAGATTCCTATTCAAAAGCAGGAATGCACCTGTGCCAGCAGAATGATGGCACTCGAAGTTCAGAGAGCGGAGCTGGAGGGATCCCCTGGAATTCCAGGCTCCCCACATCACACGGGCAGGGGGCTGGGGCAGAGCTGTCACACACGGCCTCTCCTCAGCATTCCAGGCCTGGCTTTAACAGCAGGATCTGGGGGGGCTGTGGGAAGCTTGGGGTGAGTGTGCACCCCCCACACCACAGCTCCCCATGCTTAGCAATTACGATTTACAGAAACTCATGGCTCAGAGGTGCTGGAAAAGCACCTGAGGATCTTTTCTGGGTGGTTGGCATCCAAGTCCCCTGGAAAAAGCCAATCTCACACCAGCAAAAGAGGGGATGCAGCATGGGCCATGCCCTGCTCTCCGCAAGGCAGGACAGGGCTCTCCGGGTGCCTTGTCCCTGCCTGGATGTGACAGCAGTGGTCACTCTCAGAGTACTCGGGATGCTGGCAGCCTCTGGAGTGTTTGACACTGTGTGGACAGGAAGTGTGTGTGTAACTAAATGAAAACGAACTAAAAGATGTGTCCAGGCAGCTTTTGGCCAGAGCTGCAGGTGCCCAGGCATGGGGACAGGCTCCCTCCTCCTGCAGACGAGGTTCCAAGCCGCAGTGGGCATGGAATACCGAGCAGGCAGCTGGCACATCCCAGGCAGAGCCACAGACAAAGCTGCCAGATGTTGCAGCCCCACGCGGGAGCCACACGCCTGTCCTGCTGCAGGGACTGTGCTTTGCCTCCTGGTGGGCTGGCTCCCTGCAAACGACGCTGGAAAACAGGGCTGGCTTGACAGCTCCTTCAAACTGGTGCTACCACAGGTTTGTGGAGTGAGTGAATATCAACAAGAAATAAATCAGAGCTGGGAGAAAGGCTGCTCTCCGCTCTCCCTCCAGCGTGGCTTGTTTACACTCTGCACTGCAATCTGAAAAATGCCATCTCTAATGAATACTAAATAGTGGGAGGCTTCTCCTCAGCAGCCTGGTGCTGAGGCTGATTGCCGTGCAGGAGAATGTGCTGGGAGAGAGCGGGGGCCTGGCTGGGGCTCTGTTTCGTGCAGTCATAGAAACTGTCAAGCTCAGGTGCCTCTGTGATCTGCAGGCAGCCTCCCTCCCTGCACCCTTTCCTGGCTACCCATTTATTTTTAAAACGTTCCATCGTTCCTGTCGCTCAGGTCTTGCAGCCAATTTTCATGTCATTATTATTTCTGTCGCTTTAAAATTTATCTACTTATGCAATTTTAATCCTTTTTTTCTTTTTTCCTTCCCCTAAACCAATTCACTGTAATATGTTAACAGCTGCCTTGTAGTGGAAGTCACTGGGAGTTAAGACTCCCAAGCCCTCTCTGCTAAGAACTGACTCACCTCGGTGTTATAAATCTGTTCTACACTGCCTTGTACCCCTCTCCTCAGAGCATTCCCATGAATCTGCTTCGTCACCAGGAACATTCCCGACCCTGCCTGTGCAGGGGACATTAAAAGAGAAGGACACCAGCAAGCAAGAACACTTCTGCACACACAAATGACATCTAAAATACTTGTGCAGCTCCTTAAGCTGTAAGGATGAGGAAGCAGAAGGGATCTGTGTGGCAGAAGGTGGGGGATGAAGAGAAGGAAGAGCTGTTACAGAGCCCCGGTCACATTTCAATATTCCTGCATGGAACACATCTGCCTCTCTTTTGGGAGTCTGATGACAATTTTGGTTTCTCTCCTCCACCAGCAATTCCATCTTCCCTGTGAGGGTGGGCAGGCCCTGGCACAGGGTGCCCAGAGCAGCTGTGGCTGCCCCTGGATCCCTGGCAGTGTCCAAGGCTGGGCTGGATGGGGCTTGGAGCAGCCTGGGACAGTGGAAGGCATCCCTGCCCGTGGCAGAGGGTGGCACTGGATGAGGTCCCTTCCACCCCAAACCAGTCTGGGATTCTGTGGTTATTCCAAACAATTCAAGGCATTCCCATGATGATAATTCCACATAACAGCAATGCGGAGCAGAAAAGGCACTGACCCAAAGGCCTGTTAAAGCACACCTAGCGAAGAGTTTGTTGGGTGGTATTCCCTTGTGAAATACCGAATTCAGGCAAAATCGGTGTTTCTGAGTAACAGCAAATCGTTCATCCCAACTGCAATGGTTTTTCTTTCTTCCTCCCCTCATCCACTGGAGCGTTCACATAAATATGCATGCACTTCCCACCCACACAGTATCAAACACTCCACAAGTGCTACAGAGCACAGGATAATCCCTTGTTTTGGAGGGATCAAACCTGCAGCCACGTGTGTGCAGTGAGCAGGAGATTCTAAAGCCCAGCACAGGGGCACTTCTCACTGAGCTGTGCAAAGGTCACCCTGTGCTGTGATTAAGCTCCTGTCAACACTGAGCCTGTAGGAGAGTTCAGAAAACACTCTGCAAACAAGAGCCAGGTTCTCTGGGTTAAAAGGTTATGAAATTTAGTCTAATCTCTAGTTCTATTTTCTTAGAAGTTCACTACCAATCTATTATAGGCAAGGAAGTCAGTGCACCCCAAAATTGGGTTTCCCAACTTCTTCTTTCACAAATTCTTCTTTTATGTGACCCTGGCCATATTTATTGTAGAATCACAGACTGGTTTGGGTTGAAGGGACCTTAAAAATCACCTCATCCCTCCCCCTGCCATGGGCAGGGACACCTCCCACTGTCTCAGGCTGCTCCAAGCCCCATCCAGCCTGACCTTGGGCACTGCCAGGGATCCAGGGGCAGCCACAGCTGCTCTGGGCACCCTGTGCCAGGGCCTGCCCACCCTCCCAGGGAAGAATTTCTTCTCAATTTCTAATCTACCAGACAATTTCTACAAGGCTGCTCAGACTTGCAGTTCAAACTGTTCAGAATTCTCTCAAGACTCCCTGAGATCTCTTTTTTGAGTCATGCTGATTTGCATCATCATTTCTCAGACTGAAATGAAATAATTTCTTTTTGTCAAAACATTCCTTCCACCACTCTCTTGAAAACCACTTGTGACTCTGTGAATTATCACAGGAATTTCACATTTGGCACAGCATTTCTCCCAGTGAGAGGCTTGGCTCTGTTGCCTTCCCGACTGCCCACAAAGTTCTTACACCTTCCAACACTGGGAGTTGTCCACAAATCGAACAGAATAAGTAAGATACCAAAAGATTTAACACCCAGGAAAAGTAAAACAGCAGAACAATCAGAATGTTTTCTAAGTGCATAGAAACTAACAGGGAGACGAATCCTTGTCTACAAGAATCCCTCAGGAACAAAACAAGCTGACCCAATGCAGTTTTGCTTTTCAGTGGATGAGACTCTGTGGATAAGGAAGAAGCAGCAGATCCCACACACCTGAGGCTCCTGGCATCGTCCCACATGACATCCCCAAGTGAAGAGTGCCTTGGCTGAAGTCCTGACACAAATCTGGTTGGAATCTGCAGTCCGAGAGCAGTTTCCAATGGCTCCCTGTGAAATGCAAAGGACAAACTGAATGGTTACTCAGCTGCTCATAAGATCCATTCAATATTTTATTGATAGCCGGGATGAGGGAACGGGCTGCGTGTTTATTAAATCTGCCAAGATTAAATCTGTGAAGAGTGGCTGCGAATACATGGGGGAGAGCAGTATTAAAAACTTTTGACAACTTGGACAAGTCTATAAATACAGGAGCCACCTCACTGGTAAAAAAAGCAGCGTGGTTTCACTTGGGCAGGAGTAAAGTGCACAAATACAGGGCAGACACCAGCTGGCAGAAAGCAGTCTGGAAAAACGAACAATCTGAAGCTTCTGCTGGATCACAGGCTGTACAGGGGTTGTTATCCTGAGCAGAGAGAGAGTTTATTATCCTGAGCAGCTCTATTAGCAGCAGAAATAACTGCCAGACATCTTGCAGGTCCTCTGCTGTCCTCTGAAACACCTGAGTGCAGAGGCACGTCCAGGTTTGGGTGCTGCTCCTCGGGAAAGGCTGACAGGCAAAGCAGCAGGACAATGGAAAACACGAGCTGAATGAAGAGACTGAGAACAGGAGGTGCCAACAGAGAGCAAAGCATGGAGAGGAGCAGGGAAAGCCCTGATGGTGCAGGGTCGGTGCAGGAGCAGCCCTGTGCCAGATCAAAGTCTGCTACAAAATACCCGTGAAACAACTGCTCTGCACACGCCAGGAATGCCCCAAGCAGCTCTGATTCTGCTGTGGAAGGAGGAGATGGGCTAAGGGATCAGCTGGGACTTCATCCAGCCTCGCTTTTCAAGGATTCTGTGCCCAGCTGAGGCTGATTAGGGTTTGTCTGTCCCCAGTTTGCCCTGATGTCCCACAGCGGCTGCACACAGCAATTGCTCCTGTACATTTGTGTTATTCCTGCATTAACATCACCATTAAGGTTAGTGGTTTGTGTTCATCTTACCATCTTAGGACTATCTGTCTCACAAACACCTCATCAAAATGCTGTCTGCCAGACCAGCTTGACTCACAACTCATTCATCAAAAGCCATTTTAATAATTAGCCCTCAAATACTAATTCAATAAAGTCTTTATATCTTGATTTTCCTCCCAAGCAGTGCAACAGGCAGAAGGGCTCGGAATCCTTTGGCACTGCTTCTCTCAGGCTCTCAGGATCTAGACCAGAGCTGCTGGTGCCAGTCTCCCACCCCACTGACAGAATTTCAGAAACTACTACCATTTTAGAAAACACTGCAGACACCCTGGGCCTCTCAGCTGCAGCTTCTCACAGAGACACCAGGTCACTGCTGCAGCCACCACCAATCCCTGGCACAAAGGCAGGACCAGCTCTCCCCGTGTCCATTCTGACATCGGAAAAAAATCTTAAAATGCTTTAATCTTCCCCAGACTGCCCACTGCAGTGATTCTACATCCCACATCAACCGCGTATTGCTGATGTTAGCGCAGTTCAGCCTGTTTTCTCCAGCCATTTTCCCAAGGAAAGCAATTTAAGCTGCAGTGGCCAGGCTGACTAACATGGCACCTCCTGAGCCAGATGATTTCTCAGGGTGTCAGGGAAAGCAGCCCTGCTTTATCAAACAATTATAATCAATTACCAATATTGATCAGAAGCAGCTACAGCCAGAAGCTTCCTGCAGGACCCATCGAATTAAAAGGCTGTGCTGGAAGAAGAGCAAAGATCCCTGTGAAATTGTGCAGGTTCTGAGATTTATGAAAGCACAGCTCGATTTCATTGGCATTCCATCAGTTAAATCAACATTATATAAACCCTTATATATAGGGGTTCTTATATAAAAGAAATCATGCAAGTCACAGACCTCGTTAGCTCTGTGTACCCTTCTACCACTGCTAAATTGAGTTGATATGTCAGAGACTAGAAACCCAAAAGATTCCTGATTTATCATCTTAATTCTTTACATCTCCTCTCAAGAATTCACAGCGCTGTCACTCTCTCCTCCATTCCCATTACCTTCTTTGTAACATATTGGCCTTCTTACTTTTACTGAATAATTCCTGGTCTATTATATCTATAATTATACTAATAATTAAGCATGCCTTTTCATCAGCTAGCAGCTAATTACTTCTGTTCCTACCCAGCTTGCTCAGAAAACAGTCAATTCATCTGTATCCCCATCACTCTCCCTGTTGCTAAGCACTTGGTGCCACTCAGCAGTGGCACTCTCACGGTGTGGGGTGGCTCAAGGTGCTCTGCAGTGCCCGAGGGCTGCTGCCTTTCACCCCCACAGGGGTTCCTCACCTGAGAGAAGGCTTTACTCACCTGCCTGGCATCACTGCTGACCCCAAGCAGCTCCAGAGCTGTCCACGAGCACCTCCTGCTTTCTGCAAGGAGCAGCTGAAGAGACCTGAGAAGAATCGGAGGCCAAACGAGGCTGTGCCAGCTCGTGGGTCAGGGCATACCCACGGTTGTGTTAGATGGGAACTGAAGTCCTGAGGTCTAAACTCGTGATTATTTGGACTTCTGCGAAGCTTTTGGCACAGTCAGAGGAACAGAGCACTCCTCCCGTGAGGAAAGGCTGAGGGAATTGGGATTGTTCCCAAACCTGGAGAAGAGAAGCTTTGGGGTGACCTCACTGGGGCCTTGCAGGGCCTGAAGGGAGCCCCCAGGAAAGATGGAGAGAGACAATTCCCAAGGGCTGGAGGGACAGGACACAGGGAATGGCTTCCCACTGCCAGAGGGCAGGGATGGATGGGATATTGGGAAGGAATTGTTCCCTGGGAGGGTGGGCAGGCCCAGGCACAGGGTGCCCAGAGCAGCTGTGGCTGCCCCTGGATCCCTGGCAGTGTCCCAGGCCAGGCTGGACATTGGGGCTGGGAGCAGCCTGGGACAGTGGGAGGTGTCCCTGCCCATGGCAGGGGGTGGGATGGGATGAGCTTTAAGGTCCCTTCAACCCAAACCAGTTTGGGATTCCATGGTTCTGTGATCCTCTGGTGTGAGAACCACTTCCTCTCACACCTTGTCCATCACACCCTGATCATCGCTGATGTGACAACTGGACATTGTCCCTGTGACCCTGCTCCTCACTCTGGCTCCCACCAACACCCTGCCCCGAATCATTCACACTAATTAGTATGAAACTTCAGTGATGTGGTGATAAATCAGCTCAGATTGATTTTTTTCCCCCAGTTATCTGTCATTTGGCCCATTGTAGGCTGCACACAGACGTGGATGTTCCAGGGCAGGAATTCCCACCATCGCCAGCTTTGGCAAGCTGCTCCCTTGCCCCAGGTAACTAAATCAGGGAAATTACCATTAGCGAAATGTTAATGGCTGGTATTTCCAGCCCTCCCAGAGACTGGGTTAGGCCAATCCCTTAATCCTTTTATCTGACTCATGACTGCATCCTCTGAAATGAAGCAATGCTGGCAAATGAAGTGCTTGTGCCTGATTCCAGCGAAAGGAAAACTGGAAAATGAGGGAATTTGTTACAAAAAATGCTCAGAGTGGCAGCCAGAAAGGTAAAATGTTTTCAGATGGCAGGTAGACTATTTTAGGATTTTATATTGGAGGCTCAAAGCAAATGCATATAACCTGTCAAAAAAAAAGACTTGAGAGGAAAACAAAAAGCTTGCATCATAAAACAGCAGGATCAGGGAGGCTCTTGGAAGTTAAAAGGTACCCTGCAAAAAGCTGAAGTTGCGTCTGAAAAAGGAAATCTAAAAAGAACATAAATTCTGGCAGACTAAATGTAAAAGCACAATAACATAGACGGAAGAAAGAGTTTAGAAGCAGTTTGCTAAAGAAATAGAAAAGAATGTTATAAATCCTTCTTGAACACATCAAGAGCAAGGAGCGTGTGAGAGCCCCACAGGTGGGGAAGGAGCACTCAGAAAACACGATGCAATCACAAAAAATCCCAGATTCTTGGGGGTCTTTTTCAAACCTCTGTTCACCCGGAAACTCTAGAACCAGGATCTTGTTTATAAGGCCTGCACAGAAGGCTTGTCTTAATTGAAGGGTGTTAAGTGGCGATTACAAAGCAGATAAAAGAACAGCAGCGTTTCAGCGGGCGCCCGATGGAATTCACACCAGGTTTTTCTAGAACGTTAAATATGAATCATCTGAGCTAATACCCTCAGTGCGTAACCTTTTGCTGAAAATTGCTGTGATTATCAAAGGACTGGAAGGTAACTAATAAGAAATCGGGTTTTTAAAATAAATCCAGTGGCGATTCGAGAAGCCTCAGACCGCTAAGCCCAATGTCCATATGGGTCATGTTGGCTGAAGCTCCAGTAAAGAACAGAATTAGTGAATACATGAATAAAAGTAACATGTTAAGGAAAAGTAAACATGACTTTTGTAAAAGGAATCCTAGCCTTCTAAATCTGCTGGAATTCTTTGAAGGAGTCAAAAGCATGTAAATAGCAGAGCTCCAGCTGAGAATTTTTCCCTGCATTTCCAACTCACCCCAAGCTTCCAGAAACCTCATGCATAGAAGGTCTCATCAAAGGCTTTTAAATAAACTAAAACAGCCAGGGACTACAGGTAAGGACCTCACAGAGTTACAACTTAGCATTGGAAATAGAAGATTACCCTAAAGGATGAGTTTTCACAGTGGAAGATGAGCAGCAGTGGAGTTCCGTGGGGATTAAGGTCCACGGTGTCCAGTGTGCTCAGAAATGATTTGAAAAGTTGGGGGAACAGTGAAGAAGTTTTCTGATAAAAAAGAAATTAATTAGGATAATATTTACTGCAGAAAGTTCAAGTTGCCACAACACTGAGCAAGCCTCATGGTGAAGTGGAAGATAAATTTCAGCCCTGACAGCTATAATCTGGGTATCCACAAAAAGCAACACTTTACACGCAGAGTGATGGGCTCTGAGCTAGTTTGCACAATTTAGGAAATGCATCTCAACATTATAACAGCTTGTTCTATGAATATATGACCCCATTGCTCAAGAGCAGGCAAAAACATCCCAAAGTTTAGGATTCTTAGGAGAGAAAAGTGCGGCCCAGCCCCTGCTCACATTAACGGTGGCTCTGTTTCTCCTGCACCCAGCGCATCTCTGGTACCCTCACCTGAGACAAAAAGAAACTGTAACAGCAAAGAGAAGAGCTACATGGCAGGATGACAAACATGGTGAGTACAAAACTGCTTTCATGTGAGGAACAGAGTGAGCGTGAATGAGAGGTTGAATAGGAAGGGATCGCTTGGCATTTGTCGTTGCCAATTGTGCCGAGCAGGCCAGGTGCCAGCAAGGGGAGACGGACACCGAACACGAGCTCTGTCGTGTGCCTCTTTGTTCAGCTGCTGAAGCCTTCATATCCTGACAGGCAACAACTCCGAGGGCTCTGGGAGGACTGTGACAGCTCCGTTTCCTACACAATCCCAGCGCGCTTTCAGGGAGATACGAGGGGGAAAGGAGGAATGAAAGACTTGCAGTGCTTTTTGTGCCCATTACCTCAAAATCGTCGCTCATTAGAGGTCTCCCTTTCCCAGCTTTCCTCCCCCCACCACGATTTCGGAATTAAAATAAATAAAAGCGATAACCCCCCCACACACACTTAGGCTGTGTTTACTAACATCTGCCTACGGTGACCCAGCTGTTTCTTGCCAGCCCCTTCAGGGATGTGTTTTAACACGGCTCCTCTCACCTTTTCACACTTCCCTCATTTCCCAGCTCCTCTGAGCACTGTGGGTTCAGGCTGTTAGCTCAGCTCCTTCAGGGACAGCACTGCCTTTCAGTCACTCCTGCACTGGCTTGTACCAATTGGTCCCAGACCTGATAACAGCCTCAAACTCCTGGCGAGCCATTAATAATACACCAGCAATCATTTTAATTGCAACCGGGTGTCTGGAATTTTGGAGCTGCACGCAGAGTTCCTTCTCCCCACAATATTATTGTCCCATTGTGCATTTTGGAGTTTAGCTCTCATTAAAAGTAATAGAGGGAAATAGTCTGTGGCAAACTGAATGTGTTTGTTTTCACAGTTCACCTCCTGCTCCTCTGCACTCAAACACTCTCTCGCTCGGTGACAAGACCACAGCTGCTGCCATCGTTTACTTACCTGAGGAGTGCAATATTTAGCTGGAGGGACACTGGAGTTTTCTGTTTGTTAGTTATCAGGTCAACAACTCTCACCTTATCACTTCAGTTTCCATTCTGTTGATAAAACCTGTCAGCCTTCCTTGAGCGGTTCCAGGCCCTCAGAAGAAATCACATTAAATTGGCACAACCAAGTAAATCTGTAAGGGATGTGCTCCTGCCTAACCAAAGGGAAGGGGGGAGGGCTTGAATTTCTTTCCCTCTTCCTCCTTGCACAGTTCCAATGTCCAAGTGCTTGGAGCTGTGTTGAAATCCTCCCTAAGGATTCAGCAGTTCGAGTCAGATCAGGTCTTTGACTATGGCCCAGAGGAGATGTCTGTGGAGCCGAAATTGATATGTTTAAGTGCAAGAGACAATAATCATTTCTTCAAGTAGAAGCTAAAAATACCCACAAGAAAGTGGAATTCATAATGGAGATTTTAAAGATCTGTGACACACCAGAGCCTGCACAGGGGTTTTAATGAGAGAGAGGCCAATTTAATTGGTCAGTGCCAGCAGATGCTTTGCCGGGTGAGGGGCTCCAAGGTCTCGCACTCCCGGTGAACGCCCGGAGCATCACTGGACGAGCCGGTGTCACAGCACGGCCGTGCCACAGCCAGGGACAACCTCCATCACCAACACCACAGCCCGGCCACGAGGAGAGGGCACTGAAAACAGGAGGCAAAAGCTACAAAGGAACGTTCCTAGAGGTAATTGCAGGACTGGCCATCTCCACGTGCCCTTTGTTTCATTACCGCTCTGGGCACGGAGCTAAACCAGCCCGTTAAGTTTTAAAGTCTGTTAGGGCTGAGTTAACAAGGACTTGCTGAGCACCTCAGTCTGAATTCACAGCCCTTCCCTGTGAAAACTCTCCTGGAGTGTTTGTGGAAGCCCAGAAATAACTTCCGTGGACCATTCAATTACAGACAATCACCACCCAGAGCTCCCTGTCCTCGTGGCACGGCTCATCAATCAGGTTTGCTGTCACCGTGTCTCTTCTCATAGCAGTCACCAGAAGGCTGTGAGCTCCCTCCGAATCCATGTGACATTTACTGTCAGGGGCTGTCAACACCAAGAGATTCTCCCAGGGCCTCAGAGTTCATCACAAAGCAACGAGATCTATCCCCAAAGCCCGCTCCCACTTCCAGCTCTGGATTACTGTGACTGACTGAGGGGCTTTGCAGCACTCGGGGAAGAGGGAAGCAGCAGCACGAGCTACAGCTTATGCCTAAATACCTTTGTTTGCTTATTCTCTTTTCTTATTCTACAACTGCTTTAAGAGAGGTTTCAGGCACATGAT
Source organism: Struthidea cinerea (assembly GCA_013397865.1). Taxonomy (NCBI): domain Eukaryota; kingdom Metazoa; phylum Chordata; class Aves; order Passeriformes; family Corcoracidae; genus Struthidea; species Struthidea cinerea. Next base: position 125,130 of record VZTI01000268.1, read on the forward strand.
TAATTAGCCTTCCTCAAAAATATCCCTTATAAACTTATTAAGAGAAAGCTGAGATTGTTTACTTGGAAATTTAGCCTTCCCATCTTCAGCATTGATCATGCCTTCACTCTCTGTTTAACAACATAGTGACCTAGTGGAAAAAATTTATAAAACTTAATAAATCGCAGTTGGCAGTATTGACAGTGTGTATATGCACATTTGGGTTTGTATGAACGTATTATAAGAAATCTAATAAAGTAAAACAAACACATTTGCTTTGTCTGTGAGCTGTGAAACGAGATATCCCCTGTAATTACACTGTTTGTATGTTTGGTCAAAGGGGGATGGAGAGATTTTTGGCCATAAATTTCTGGGTTTGGATTAAAAAAAACAACTATTATCTATCAAAGCTTACATGGCCCACTAAGTTGCTTTGCTCAAGATGCAGAAAAATAAAAATGCAGATGAAAGCTTAAGTTAGCAGGAGGCCACCATAAGACAAGAGGAACCAGCTCCAGAGAATAAAGTTCCAGTGCCAAATGTGCCTCAAAAAAATAATCAAAAACTTGGAAATACCTTCATTTTGTCTGCACTTTGAGGGAGAATGGGCATTAATGAGTGTTTAAACCAGTGCCTGAAAGAGTGATTTCAACTGCAAGGGTTTTAAAAGAACTCAGAACGTGTATAACCTTCTAGAACTGCAATGTCTATTTTTAGTCTGCTTTCCACAACCAGCCTGGTTCCCTCTTCCAACCAAAATAAATATATTTCTTAAGGAGCACAGTATTTATTTCCCTCAGGAGCAAAGTATTTATTTTCCTAAAATTATTATGATAACAAGCAGAGCTTTCTCAGCCCCTTCTGGCACACTCTGTGTGCTGCTAACCCACTGCTGACCAGCACCTGAGCCCAGCAATCCAGGCTGATTTCCATCCAATTTACTGCCCACTTACCCAATCCACACCTCACCCACCAGGCTGGTAGAATGACACCAGGGGTGCCTTTGTGGTAGAGTCCAGTAACCACCACCGGTTGCTCTCCCCTCTGAGCCAGTCTCATCACAGAGGCAATCAGGTTCCTTTGGTGTAACTGTCCTTAAATCCATCCTGGCTGTTCCCAATCACCATCTTGCGTAGAACAGTTTCCAGGAGAAAGCTCCCCATCACCTTCCAGAGAGTCTGGTTAAATCAAATGTTTTAGAATTGTCCAATCTTTCTTCTTACCCTTCTAATAAAATCCCAGAATGGTTTGGGTTGGAAGGGACCTGAAAGCTCCTCAGTCCCACCCCTGCCATGGGCAGGGACACCTCCCACCGTCCCAGGCTGCTCCAAGCCCTGTCCAGCCTGGCCTTGGGCACTGCCAGGGATCCAGGGGCAGCCACAGCTTCTCTGGGCACCCTGTGCCAGGGCCTGCCCACCCTCCCAGGGAACAATTCTTCACTGAATGTAGGATGTTTGCCCTTTCTCAGTCAGCAGAATCCTCTCCTGATTGCTGTGACCTTGCAAAGGGGCCCTGCAGTGACATTGGCCACTTCCCCCACCACCCCTGGGTGCAGGGAACACAATCCCAGCACCAGCAGGCAGAAAAGCTGTAGCAAGACACTGCACCTGCAGCAATTCCTCAGAGCTGATCCCCTCCTCCTTCTCAATGTCCTTTCCACTCTGCCTTCAAGCTGCAAGGACACAAACGGGCTGAGCTGGACAACCCCAGCAGCAGAACCTCATGTGGAACGTTCCGAACGTCCTCCTGCCTCCGCCTGAGCCATTCTCTCTTCAACAGTTCCTCCTTCAGCCACATTCCTGCACAGCAGCCCCCAGCTCTGAGCTTTGCCAGCTCCGCTTTGTCTTGCTCTGGGCAGTTCCCTTCCCAGACCCCCAGACCGGGTCGGGCTGAGGGGCCCCCAGGGGCTGCCCCGGTGCCACCTCTGTGCCCCAGCAGGGCCGTCCCAGAGCACAGGGCACAGCAGTGCCCACACAGCTCTGCAGCAGCCCCAGGCAGGGACCCTGCACAGCCTCTCTGCACAATCTGCTCAGGGCTGGCCCTGCCCAGGGCAGCAGCTCTGCCTCCTGTGCCGGGCAATCGCTGGGCTCAGGCCCTGCCCGTCCCTCTGGTGCCGCTGCTGGGCCCCGGAGCAGAGCCCGGGCCCTGCCCGGAGCCCTCCCTGCAGCCGGGGACAGCCGGGGCTGAGGGCCCCTCTCAGCCGGGGCTCCTCTCGAGGCTGAGCAGCCCCAGCTCCCTCAGCCTGTCCTGGGCACGGAGATGCTCCAGGCCCTTCCTCAGCTGCGCAGCCTCCGCCGGCCCCGCTCCAGGAGCTCCCTGGCCCTGCCGTGCTGAGGAGCCAGAGCTGGACACGGCGCTCCAGAGGTGCCCCCAGGGCTGGGCACAGGGGCAGGATCCCTCCCTGCCCTGCTGGGAAAGCACCCCAGGATCCCACTGGCCTCCTTGGCCACTTGGTCCTTCCCCCCAGAGCTGCTTCCTCATCTCTCAGCATCCCCTCACCTCCATCCAGTGCCAGTTTCCTTCTCCAGTGCCAAGGACACGAACGCACAGCTGCACCACGGACACCGTGCAGCTCCTGGGGAATCCTCACAACAGGAATCCAAACACACCAGCTCTCCTCTTGCCTTGCCAGTCACAGAAAAGACAGAGAGTAGCACTCACCACCTGGCTGGGGACTTGAAAGGAAACCAGGACCAAAGCATTAAAAATTCAGTGATCAGCTGAGAAGATCTTGGATGAACCACTACCAACAAATGCAGGTTCAGTTTTTGGAGCATTAATTAGTGGTATCAACCTGATGAGTGAGAAAATTAAGGCAAGATTATAGAGTGGAGATGCTGATATTTCTATTTTGCATGTAATTTTCATCCCCAAACAAACTGTAGTAGCTTAGCAAACACCAGTCTACTAACATGAGACAATTACAGACACATTTAGTGAAACAGGCAACTAAATGACTTTGTAATTACACTATTAAGCCAAATCTGGGGTGAAAAGGATAAAGGATTTGTGTCCCATATGACACTACAAAAAAAAAAAACTTAAAAGCTGTGGAACACCGAGAGAAATTCTGTAGTTTAAAGCAAGTGTTTAGGCTGATGAAGGAGAGTGATTTTGGATCTCATGGAAAGCCATACCTGGAATTAAACTAGCAGCCATTCAAGCATAAGCCACAGCTAATACTGAACAAGAATTCTGAGCTCATAAAAGGAATTACCAGCACAGAAAACACCATATTCCAGAAAGAGAGACAACTGCTGGAATGGCCAAGAATTTCTGTGCCTATGGAGCAAAGGAATAAACAAAGGAGTGTTCAGCTGGAATGAGCAGGGCAGTATTCCCACCCCTGATGGAAACCCAGGGCGAGGAGGACATGAAGATGATTTTTCCTCACGCTGGCACGGCATGGCCCCTGTAGGGTGCAGCTCTGGGTGAAGAAAAGGCACTTTAATCCAGTTTATAATGCATTCACGGGAATCCTTCAGCACTCCCCACTATTAACGTGGCTCTTACATTTTGCCACCCCCAGGGCTCAGGGAGCACTCACAGACACCCCAAAGCTGCAGGAACAGCCTGGGTGTGACCAGTCTGGGCTGTGTCCCTATCCATGTTTTCCAAGGGGGAGTTATCCCCCCACCCCAAAGCACAGCAGATCCCCAGGGCCTCTCCCTGTTGTCCCAAAACAGGTTCTTTCCCTGCTGTGCAAGAGGCTGATCCACACAGAGCCGAGGTATTTGATTTATTGACAGTTCTGTGCAGAAAAGGGGGCTGGTGGCAAATCCCCGAAGCCAGCACAGCCACCCCCAAAACTTGTCACCGTTTACACATTTTAGCAAACAAAGGCATCGCTGTTCACTGGCTACATGCCACCTAGCTCTCTTATTAATTAGTAGTCTATCTTCTATTGGTTAATGAGCCTCTCGCTTCTCATGCTAATTAGTCCCATGCTCAGTGCTTCTCTTCTTTTGGGTCAGTGGTTCCCTGGGCCATGGGTCAGTGGTTGTGACCTGCCCCTGCTGGAATTACCTTCTACCCAACCGGAGCTGATCTCAGCCCAATGGCTGAGTTGGCTTTATCAGTTTCTTCCTTATCTTGTGGGTCCTGCCGAATGTCCTTGTGGTCTATAAATTCTGCGTCGTGTCCACCATCAGTGGTACATCCTTCTTCCCAAGCTTTTTCAGCCTCCCTGGGCTCTGAGATCACTGAAACACGTCCAGCCCCAAACCTCCGCAAGGCAATTCCAAGTAATTTGTCCTCCTAACACTTGGACATCACTTAGAGCTTGTTAGGTGCTATTTGTTCCAGGGATTACATCTCCCTTCTTGTTGGTGTGGCTTGAAAGCACACAAAGATCAAGCACCAAAGAACATCCTTCCTTCATTTTAATTTGTTCCACATTTTGCAACATTAAGGCAGCACCCTGTTTCATAATCCCCTTCTCATTCCCTGTTACACTCTGGACAAATTGTTAACTATTTCTGACTCTTGAAATATCAGCATCATTAGCAAGGTGATTCCACCAACAAGTAACTGGACTTTCAAACACCTGGACATCACGTAGAGCTTGTGAGCTGCTGTTTCACGGATAAAATCTCCCTTCTTGTTGATTAGGCTGGAAGCTATACGAAGATCAAACACCAATGAACACGCTTTCCTCAGAAATGTTTCACATATTCCACATTTTGCAAACCACGACCCCCTCGGTACCCCCCTCAGCACCGGCCGCGCCCACACGGGACCTCCCAGGGCGGGCGGCGCTCTCCGCGCGCTCCATGGCGCCGGGGCCGCTCTAGCCGCGCTCTATGGTGCTGGTGCCGCTCTAGCCGCGCTCCATGGCGACCGTGCCGCTGTATCCCCGCTCCGCGGCGATGGTGCCGCTCCGCCCGCGCCGCCCGCCCGGCCCCGGCCGCCTGTAGCCGCCCCTGTCCCCGCTGTCTAGTCTGTCCCCGCAGCCCCGGACCG
>VZTI01000268.1:130160-190552 GCA_013397865.1 Struthidea cinerea
CGGCTCGGGTGTCCCCCGCCCCGGGGCCGGCGCCGCGGCCCGGCCTCACGGGGCCCGTGTGCGTGTGGTTGTTGCAGGGCGCCCGCGTCTCAGGATGGCCCGGAGCGAGGAGGACGGCGGCAGCCGCTGCCCGGCCTGGTGCCCCGCTACTCCGTGCGGGAGGCCGTCACCTGGGTGAGGAGCAGCGCCGGGGACACCTCGGGGGGTCCCCGAACAGAGCCGGGGACCGGGGGCCGGATGGGAGCGGGAAGAGGGAGCGGGGCTGCTCTCCCTGACTCTCTGTCCGCCTCTCCGCAGGGAGCTGTGGGCGCGCTGCTGCTGCAGCTGCTCAGGCAGATCGCGTGGCTCAGGTCGCTGCCGGACGCCAGCACAGAGCGAAGGCTTCCCTGGCTCTCCTCGCTGCCCGCCCAGCCCACAGGTCAGCGGCTCTGGCCTGGGGAAGGGCGGTGGGGGGCTGCCGGGGTGGGATTCCTGCCTCGTGGTGTGTTAACTGAGCCTGGAGGAGAGCTGGGAGAGGCTGACAGCCGCTCTCGGGCCCTGGGGAGTGTGTCAGGACAATCTCTGCTTTTTAGCGATTTGGTGCAACCCCACTTTGTGTGCCCTTACCTTGGTTTTCCGTTCTAAATTCTGCTGCGCAAACTTTCCTCCTGCTTGTCTGTGTGGTCAGAGGACACTGGCTACGGGTGTTGTCCCCTGAAGCAGACACAGTTTTTGTGCTCTGTATTACAGTGGTGACTGAAGCCTCAACCAGCTGTCCCAGCGAGCAGCTGGGCTCCCAGTTCCTGCAGAAAGCAAGTCCAGAGGCTGTACCAGAGAATTCATCCTCAGGCATCCCCTCAGGGGAAGGAGAGAGCCAGCCCTGGGCAGAAGCAGGTATGTGCCATGTGCTGCGGGGCAGGACTCCTGTGGCAGAAGGACTTGGGAGTTCCCCCAAGGCTAGCTCAGAGCCAGGGAGTGTGTAGCCATTTATTGACACTTGAGGAGGCAGGTGAGAGCGGAAAGGCAGAATTTCAGAGAGATGAATCAGGAGTCCAGAGACAGGAGGAAAAAACCTCCTGAAGGCAGAGACAAGGCTGTGCTGTAACTGCAGGTGACAACAGCTTTCCCAACACTGGTCTGCCTTAGCAGACTGATTACAGCATCCAGTCCTGTTCTTTTATTGTGGACAGATGTTTGCAGCCAGAAGGATTCAGGAGGATGCTGCACCATTGATCTGGGAGACTGGTGTACACGGTGTGAAACTAAAGGAATTACTCTCTTCCTGCAAGATGAGGATGCATTGCTGAGCTCTTATGCCACAGATAAGACAGTGGAAGGAGGTATCAAAGACGTTATTAAAATGAGTTTTATAAAAATAGAAAGATAGACTCCAACAAAATTGAAGTCTCACCCAGGAAAGCGTGTCCTACATAGGCAATTTAAAGTCACACCAAGGAAGATCACATGAGGCCCACAGCTCACTAGATACAGAAACACTGATAATGGCCTCAGGAAAGTTGTTGGAAGCCTGCTGGAAGAGTGGTGAGGGGACAGCATTCAGTAGTGGTGTAGAAGAGGCACACAAGGAAACCAGCCACAGATGTTGGCTAAATCATGGGATCACAGACTGGGCTGGGTTGGAAGGGACCTTAAAGCTCATCTTGTTCCCTGCCATGGGCAGGGACATTTTCCACTGTCCCAGGCTGCTCCAAACCCTGTCCAGCCTGGCCTTGGGCACTGCCAGGGATCCAGGGGCAGCCACAGCTGCTCTGGGCACCCTGTGCCAGGGCCTGCCCACCCTCACAGGGAAGAATTTAAATAATGAAGGTGCTGCAGAAAAGGTCAGAGCTGTTCCCCATTTTTTGCCTTCTTTCAGAATTTTGGCTTCCTTCTGTGCTGATTTGAGCCACTGCCCATCACTGCTTATCAAACCTTCTCCTGCCAGAGGTTACCATTCCCATCAGTTGGCAAATGGGGCATTTTGTTTCCATGTCTCCTAATTAACTCCAGGAAAACAGCCAGGTTAATTTACCTAAACTGCCAATCAGGCTGCTTAACCCATCTGCTTTAGTCTGGAGCACATTAAGAAGCACTCCAGCACTGGCAGGTGACTGGACACGGACCTCTGGGAGGAGGGGTGGGAAGAAGTGCAGACAGCAATGCCTCCAGTTGGCACAGCTGAACATCCTGGAGTGAATGTGTGTCTGACAAACAGCTCCCACTGAGAGTCAACAGGAAGAGCTTTTGGGCAAACTGATAAACTGAACAGTGACGAGTCTCTGAGGCCACGTGGTCTTTGTTCAGATGTGCTTCAGAAGCTGGGAAATCACTGAGCCTCCAAGGATGGTCTGTAATCCCATGCTCAAACCTGCTCTGTGACCAGGGGAATGAGCACTGGCAGATTGCACAGCTTGGCTTTTAGAAAGGGGTGGGTGGGTGTTTGTTTGAGGCACAGAACTGCAAAAAAGGTGATTCTGATTTGATAGAAACTCTGCTACAGGATAGAGGTGTCAGATGCTGGGATGAGTGGGCTGGATCAAAGGTCTTGGAAGGATTTAGGAAGCCATTTCTCAGGCCAGCTTGCTCCCGTGCAGAGACTTGAGAGAGTTGTAAATCTATTAAGACTTCTTTGGAGAAGTCAACAGGCATGTGGAGCAAGATAATCCAGCTTTTAGCTTTCTGAAAATCATCCAGACAGGACCTAAAGCAAAGCTATCTAAAGAACTAAAGCTGATGTGAGGGAACATGGAGGGGTTACTCCTGGGCTGGTAACTCCTTAAAGCACAGGAAAGTTTTCACAGTGGAGAGCCATTACTGTAGGATTCCCCTGTCCTTTGTTAAACCTCTTCTGTTCAGCACAGTCAGCAGAGATTTGGAAAAAAGAGGTGACGAGCGAGGCAAGAGAAGCAGCAAATGGTACAAAATTATTCAGGACAGTCAAATCTGAAAGTCACAGGCAAAGACTGCACAGGAGCTAAAGCCAGGGTAATCCCCAGGTGGGTTAAGCGAGCGTACCCGGGGGAGTGTGGCTGTAAATACACATGCAGAATGAGCAGTGTCAAATTAATAATTGTCTTGCAGAGGGAGCATTTAAAGTCACTGTGGATGTGCTTTTGATAAGGTTAAGTCAGTGCTCGGCAGCAGTGAGGCCAATTAAATGTTAATTATGGTGAAGGAAGGAGCTGAGGACAAGGCAGTGCCGAGGGTTCGTGTGAGTCTGGGATGCAGCCACGACTTCAACACTTAAGGAAAAGACAGTGTCTGAAAAACAGGGACAAAACTGCAGAGAAAAGATGACAAGGAGACAATTACATCCAAACAGAGACTGACTCTTCAGCTTAAAAAAAAGAGGTGGCAGAGGATGCGCTGGTGCTCTGTGAAACTAAAAGTGTTGAGAGGAAAAGAACAGGGACCATCTTTTTCATAATCCTCACATTAAAAGGCAGCACAGAAGGGTCAGGTAGCAAGTTTGGAAAAAAGCAAAAGGCATTTTGTGTTTGGTCGGGTAAATTGTGGAACTCGCTGCTACAGGCCAGAAGTACAAGTGGGTTCCAGGAAGTGATTAGGTAAAATTACACATTGAAATTAGACTTAATTGGTCCAGCCAAGCCTCCTGCTCAGATGACAGAACAGCTGATTGCTGGAAAGTTCTGCCAGGGAGAGCGTGACTCTATAATCCCTGCTCCTCACCCTTTCTGCCCAAGCATCTCCAACTGTCACTTGTCAGAGATAATATATGTCAGAAATAATTTGATTTTGCTCCGAACATAAGTCCTCGGGTTACATTCCACATTATGCTGTGCATCCGTTTTGTGGGAATTTATGGAGAAAAGTCAGGGGGAAGAGATTTGGTAATTTGCACTGAAGAGCCTGAAAAAATGCAGGGTTTTGTCATGTGAGAAGTCCTGGGAATCTTTCCGTGGAAAGTGAAGCTTGATGATCCCTTTCTTTCACCACATTTTGCTTTCCACAGAAAAACCTGCCTGAGGTACAGGATATTTTTTTTTTTTTCCTGGTGTTTAGCTACTGAAAGAGGGTGAGGCTGGCGAAATGAGGGTGCAGCAGGAAGCTGGGGAGAGCAGAAGGAAGGGAAGGACAAACGCCTGGCAGATGATGCAGGGGAATCTGGTAGCAAAGTCTTGCCATGAGAGAACAGACCTCGGAGTGGAGCAGAATGTACCTTCCCTGCTCCGGTTTGCTGCTGCCAGCAATGGCAGGGGATCTTCTGGAGAGAATTCCATGTCCTTACCCTTTCTCTGGGTGTTTCAGCTCATTTCCAGGCTTGCTGGTGCTGGTCTCCCTGTACAGTGACAATCTGCTGTTGCTGTGGCAAAGATCTGTGTGACGGATCCCAACATCCCAGCTTTCCACAGGAGCCATTCCAATTTGAACGGGGCACAATAGGATAAAAATCTGTTCCTTTGTTTAAAAAGAAAATTTCAGGAAATTAACTTAAAACTTGCTTTAAATAGCATTCTGGATATTGCTACCAGCAAGTCCTCAGCTCTGTGCTCACATCTTACTTTTTTCTGTGCAATTCCTGCCTCACTCAGAGGCTTTTTGGTGGAAGTTAAAGGCACAGAGTGAGCAAGCAGGTGATTACAGCCAGCCTCAGTGTTACAGCAGCTGAATGATGCCCTGGGGAGTTGTATTTTACCCCTGGCAGAACTGTAAAATTCGTTATTTCAATTCTGAGATTACAGACATTGCAAAAGTGTGTTTTCATTTCAAAGCACAGTGAAACCAATTGGAAACAGTGAAATTTTCCATGAGGCAGAAATGCTGGATTTTGGCCAGCTCTTGTTGTGACTTCGTTCCCATGGATGTTTTGGGATGAGCAATCTAGGCTGTCTATGAGAAGATTATTAATTCCTCATTTGGAGCTAGCTGTGAGCAACACTTGATTAGTCCAGGATGAACAGTGGGGAAAGACAGAAATATTTATTAACTGCTGAAGATGTGAGCGTTGGGCATCCAGAACGCTGAAAGCTGCAGGATTGCTTGGAAAAAGGGATGGGCAGTCATGTTGCATCATGGCTTGGGTTTGAAGAAGTAGAAATAAAGTTGCACAGACAATTCCAGCTGTGTTATTCCCATCTTTTAAACATAACCTGAAGAATAATTTAGCTTGCCCAGCCTCACAGGTGATTCTGAGGGAATTCAGGTCTCCCAGAGAAGCTGTGGCTGCCCCTGGATCCCTGGCAGTGTCCAAGGCCAGGCTGGACATTGGGGCTTGGAGCAGCCTGGGACAGTGGGAGGTGTCCCTGCCATGGCAGGGGTGGGGCTGGGTGAGCTTTCAGGTCCCTTCCAGGCCAAACCATTCTGGGACTCTCTGATCCTTCAGGAGCTGGGGTCGGGATCAGTTGGTCCCCGGGTTTTCTTCCAGATGTTCTCTGGGATTGGTAACCCTAATGTGAGGAGATTTGAGTGAGGAGGGGTTTCCAGTGGTAGAGGGGCGCAAGGCGCTTCTGCAGGCTGGCAGAATTCAGAATTAGTGGCTGTTTGTTTTTCACGGTTCAGTGGTTTGTCCAAATTACAACATTTTCACAGTAAACGAGGATCCTCTGATTTAGGAGTAGACATCTGTACAAAATGTACAGTTTCTTGAAAGTGTGTGTGTACTAATGCTGTTTAAACAAGTAGTGGGAGAATTCTTAATACAGACCATTTTTTCCGTGGGATTTGCAGTTGTATGTGTGGCAAAAACCCAAATTACATCACGAGGGAGATACATGATAGAGCCTTACAGTGAGAAATATCAGATAATTCGATGCCTGCTCCGCAAAGAAATGGAAAGCACAACTAATAAATTCACAGATTATACTACTTTTGGTGGAATGATGCATAGAAATCATGTTTGCCGTAGTGATCTTGCTCGTTGGGTGAGTGGGGCCTGTTCAGATAACACACATTTGCATTCAGCCAGGGGGGGAACTGTTTGTCTGGGAATAACGAGGCTGCAGCTGGCACACAGGGCACGGCTCCTGCACACTGTGCCACAGTCAGGCACTGCAAGGAGCGCTCCTGCCTGGTGCACACCTCATTGCTGCTGCTCGTGGAGCCAAACAGTGCCGGGAATCAGGCCCTAAAAGGACATTTTTTTCGCTTGTGTTGGCTCCCACACAGCTTGAGAGGGAGACATGGGGAGGGCACAGCTACTCCTGATGTGAGCAGCTCTGGCTCACAGTGATCCAGGCTCCAGCACCTGGAGTTAAATGTCCCGTGGGATCCAGCTGCTTGTGGTGATGCAGGCTAAAAATACTTGGCCTCGGGCTGTCTGTCCTCTTCGTGGAGGTCACTGTCCTCGTAGGGTGGCTGGAGTAAATGCCACAGTTGTGCTCCGAGCAGGGTGGCTTGGCTTGTGCTGTAGATGCTCTGCCAGATAATTCTGATTGGAGCTGGTCACACAGTGCTGAACTGGCTGTCCCAGTGTACCTGAGAGGGCAGGGATGAGCTGGGGGAGCAGAGGGGGCTGATAACCTAAGCCTGCAGCTGAGGCAGCCTGATAGCAGGGCTGATCATCCCCTGGCAGAAGCAGAGCTGCACCCTGCAAAGAAATTAACCTGGAGAAGGAGTTAAGGAGGCAGCATCTCGGCAGAGGGCTGGGTGGGATGCCCTGAGCTGCAGCACAGTTCTGATCCAGGCAAACTGGGCAAGAGGGGGCAATGTCACCCGTCCTGTGACACTGCTGAGAGGGGCTGCACCTCAGGAGCAGTGTTGGCAATTCAGGAGTAGTAGCAAAAAGTCATAAAATTAACCAAGGCTGGCAGAAAAGTGCTGCAGTTGAAAGACATGAATGGTGCAGTCTTTTCAGAATCACAGACAGGAATCAAGAGGGGCTGATTAGTCGTGTCAGGACTTTCAAAAGCAGGAATTGGCTTTTTAGTAAAGAAGAAAAAACCTAGAAGAGCCAATGCCTGGGAGCAGAAACCCAGAGTAGAAGTGCTTTAATTTGAAATGAAGCACGGGGGTTTAAAGCAGTGATTATGAGTTACTGGAACACACATTTAGGAGAAGCAGGAGATTCTCTGCTTTCGGTGTCTTCAGGTCAGAACCAGGGCCTTTCTGGAGGAGCTGGCACCACAGGGCTGGGTTCCTGGGGCACGTGCTTGCTCTTGCTCCAAAGGTCAGATTGCTTGGGATTCCTTCTGTTCCTGATGTCCCTGACTGAGTGGGAGATCAGTCCTTCAGGAAAGAGCTATGGAGTAGAGAGGATGGGAAGAGGCAAAGATGCAGCATTGCTTAACCTCGCTTTTTTGTTGGTTTTTTTTTTAAATGCAGGGGAGTTCCAAATCCCTGTGAGCTCCAGGGTGGGGCCAGTTCTCCACAGTGCAAAGGTATGGTTTGATTTTCTACCCTTTCTGTCTGCACCTTCCCTGCAGGAACTCATCCCAGAGCTGCCCCAAGCACAGCCTGAGCAACATTCACACACAAGACTGGAGAAAAAAAAAAGGGAGATGGGATATACTGGCATCTGCTTTAGAGCAAAATTCCAGGATTTACAAACTGACATCCCCACCCTTTGAGGTATCAGTGTAACAGGGCTGCTGGCAGGGAAGCACTGAAAGAAGATGGGGAAAAACACCAAACCAAGCAACCAAACAAAAAAACAAATCCAGCAGCCCCAGTGTGCTCCTGTGTATTTGCATTTTGATGCAATCTTTCACTAGGTGATTACATGCTGTTGCTATTTTGGTGTTTACCAGACAACCCATGACTGGGGAAGGTGGTGTCACTCCTCCAAACGCTGCAAATCAGGGCTGGCTCTTGTCTGTTAAAGAGGGAAGCACTTGGGGCTTGAAGAGAGTGCATCAGCTCGAGAGTCACAAGGCCATAAATTATATTATTGTTCTTGTTGTGATTAAACCTGCCAATTCTTTCCAATTCACATCCTAGATGCAGATAATTCCCTTTTTAAAAAATCAGTTGGCTGAGCAATTGCTCAAGGACACTGTGAGCAGAGAGGAGGCAAATCCCGTTTTTAGCAGAGTGAGGTCCTGCAAAGGGCACCGAGGAGGCATTTGCTTGATCTGCTGGGGGGGTGAGCGTGGATCTCCCCATCCTGGGAGGTGCCACTTGTGCAGGGCTGTAGGAAGAGCCTGGAGCTGGGTCCTAGGTCATGGAGCAGCTCAAGGAGGGGCCTTGGTCCCTGTCTTGACCTCTTGGGAGTAGCCCCGAGCTCAGCAGTGGAGCAGGGGGTGCCAAGGGGCATTTTCCCAGCTTCCCCGTGTGCACTGAGCTCTGCTGCCACTCGATGGCACTCGGGGAGTGCAGCTGGGCTGGGCTGAGCCCTTCTGTTCATCACGAGGAGGAAGGGAATTGTCTGTGCCCTGCAGGGTTTCAGCAGCACTGGGCAGTGCTCAGTCCAGCTGAGGGGCGAGCTCGGCTGGAGTTGGGTAAAGCACGTGCAAAGGTGTGAGGGTGTTTTGGCAGGGACTGTGCTGTGGGCATGGTGTGGGACAGGGAACAAGGGGTGATGTTATTTTTGGAGGGGAGAGTTATCTTAGAATCATGGATTATCCTGATTTGTAAGGGATCCACAAGGATCATCAGTCCCAGCCCTGCACAGACACCCCAACAACCCCACCCTGTGCATCCCTGGAGCTCTGGCAGCCTCGAGGCCCATTCCCTGGGGAGCCTGGGCAGTGCCCAGCACCCTCTGGGGAAGAACCTTTCCCTGCTCTCCAGCCTGAGCCTGCCCTGGCTCCTGGGTGCTGTCCCGGGAGCAGAGCTCGGAGCTGTCCCTCCGCTGTGCTCGGCAGGAGCTGCAGACTGCTCTGAGTAGGACCTGGTGCAGACTGCTCTGAGTAGGATCAGATGTAGACCACTCTGAGCAGGATCAGGTATTTGCTGAATTCTGAAAGCTCTGATGATGCCTGGCCAGAGGGGAGGGCAGCAGTGTCCCTACAGCTTCCCCAACGAGGTGGCTGTGTAGGACAGGGAGGTTTTTGTGTAGACACATGGCATCACCCTCCTGGTGACAGTACCACAGTACAAACAGGTCTCACTGCTTGGTTTCCAAGCAAGAATCTCCTCTAGGGCTGATATGATTTAGCTGTCTTTAATAGCTTTTTTCTTTGACTCCTCAGGGTGACCCAGCTCAGCGAGGGCATTTAGAGGAAGCCGCTTTCCAATTGCAGCAGATTTTCCGAATTGATATTTCCATTGCATTGAATATCCTTGGTAATGGGGAGTTGGTTTTGTTTTGCCCTTAAACCACAGGTTTCTCATTTTGGAGGACCTCCAAATGGTTGCAGGTCTTGTGAGAAGGCAGGGATGGCAAATACCCAAGCTGAAGCCTCCTTTCAGCAATTTTAACTGTGCTTGGAGAGATTTATTGTCCTTTGTCCCATCGTGCCACCTGATTTATCTCAGCATATTTCAATCCAGGCTTGCTTGAAGCCTGCTCTGTTGTCCTGACATCTGTAGTTGGAAATTAAGCCATCTCTGTCTTTTTTGCAACACAAGATGTCATATCCTTGTATCCTTCTTTTATTGTCTGAGCTCACAGCTTTCCTGGCAAGCTGAAAAAGCAATTGCAGGATTGCAACTCTAAGAAAAGCAGAAGGAAGATGCAATGATCTAAGAAAAGTCCCTGCCCTATATACACCACTAGTTGCAGCACTGAAAAGCAAGTTGTTTCTGTGCGAGCCATACGCTGTGTTAGCCTGTGATCCCTCCCCGCCACGAGCCTAGAAAAATCCCTAAAATGCAGCGTTGCCATTTTTCTTACGGAAACTGTGGAGTGAGGGTTGGTGAGCCAGCTGGAAGTGGCCCAGGGCGCTTGGCGTGAGCCAAGGAAGGCCCAGTGGCTGTGGGGGAGGTTGCTGCATTGGAGGCTGGGTTGCGGCCGTGTGCTTTTCCCTGTTTTCCCTGGGTTTAGGCTGTGTTTTCGTCAGGGATCGAGAGCATGAGGGCGGGGCACTGCCGGGTGGCCTTCACCTGCTTCAAGCTGGCGGCGGATCGGGGCTACAGCAAAGCCCAGTTCAACGTGGGGCTGTGCTACGAGCACGGCAGGGGCACGGAGAAGGACTTGGAAAAGGTACCCAGGGCCTGTGGGGCTGGGTGTGGGCAGCACGCACCAGGAGAGGGCTCTGCGCTGGCTGCTTGGAGCTTTTACCTGGGTGGGAAAGTCGTGGAATATCGTGAGCTGGAAGGGACCCACAGGGATCCTTGAGCCAGCTCCAGGCCCTGCCCAGACACCCCAGCAGTCCCACCCTGGGCATCCCTGGCAGCGCTGTCCAGACGCTCCTGGAGCTCTGGCAGCCTCGGGGCCGTGCCCATTCCCTGGGGAGCCTGGGCAGTGCCCCAGCTCTGAAGACGAGGTAGAAAATGCTGGAAATAATAAAAATTGCAGCTTTGCGGAGCTGCTTTCAGTGTCACCAGTCCCCTCAGAGAGGTGCTCCGAGTTCCCCTTTCCCACAGCCTCTGAGGGTTCTCCAGGTGCACAGGCTGTGCTACCAGCACCCAGCGGGGTTCCAAGGAGAAACCTGTCATGTTGCTGTATTTAAGACACCACTGCACATCCCAGGGCTTCTCAGATCTCCAGTTCGGCTCCTGTAACTCCAGCCTGCCACCTAGTGCAAGCTGGCCAGCAGCTGCTGGAGCTGGGAAGAGCAGCAAAAGGCAGCTTGGTTTGAATCGTTGTCGGCCCAGTGCCACCCGCTTCAGCTCGGGGGGTTTGAGTGGAGCAGGCAGGGTGGTTCCAGGGCTCTGGGGTGGCCACAGTCCACTGTCTCACCTAACCCGGCTGATATTCTGATAGTGGGAGGGCTCTGCGGAGGGATGCAGCCTGTGACGGGTCTGGACAGAGAGGTTAAGCTTGAAGGGAGCCATGTCATGTTCAGGGCATGCATTACCTGGGTTTCTCTTTCTCAGGCAGGGTTTTATTACTGCCAGGCAGCCAGCAGCTGTCACCCCATGGCCCAGTACCGCTACGCCAGGTACCTGCTGCAGCACGGCCCTGGCAGCCACTGGGACAGGCATCACAAGGCTGTGACACTCCTGGAGCAAGCAGCGATGGCTGGGATTACAGAGGTTGGTGTGCACAGCGTGGCAGGTCAGAGGAGAGAGCCAGCAGAGAGCCCTGACTGATGGGCTGGAGCCACATCCTAGAAAGCAGCGTCTGTGGCACTGGAAGGAAAAGCTTCCCAATGTATTTATCCCTGCTCACAGCAGGGGGGTTGGAACTAGAGGATCTTTAAGGTCCCTTCTGACCCAAACCATTGTCTGATTCCCAGTTTATATTCCTGGCAGTGTCTGGGAGACAGCCCTGCCTGCACACGGGAGCCACTGTGCCACACTGTTGTTAACGTGGCTCTTACATTAAACCTTTGGCTTAGGAGAGCTGACCTGTGGTTGAAAACACAGCTCAGTTTTCATCTCCTCTCAATTCCGAGAGTGCAGGTCGCTGTGCTGGAGGAACTTCCAGTGCTTGAAGCAAGAACAGATCCTCATTTTGTATCTGTGACTTTCTGAGATGACTCATCTGTGCAGATCTGTGTATCCTGCCCTTCTTTCCCTCTCCAGGAGATGCATTTAGGCGTGTGCCATCTTGTCCTGGGAATGCCATGCTGGCAGTGCCTGTGCCTCCTGGAGCACACTGCCCCGGGGCTGCATCTGCTGGATCTTGGGGACAGGTCATGAGTGGGAGCCATTCTCTGGCTCCCACAGGGAAGTTTGAAATGATACTCTGGGTCTCAAATGTGATTCCTTTGTGTTTACCATGTCCCGCTGATTTTTCCTAGGGCAGCCCTGCCTCTCCCACCAGCCCCTGCACAGGCAGGGTCCTTACCACACTGCCACAGTAACCCCAGCATTCGAGCAGCTTGCAAAATGAGTACAAGAACCGAGTAATTAAAATCCTGGGCTGATCTGGACCGTGTGGTTTTGTTGCAGGCACAGGCTTATCTTGGAGTGTTCTACATGAGGGGGCTGCAACCCCAGGAGAAGAGAGGTCTGAAGTACCTGCTGCTGGCAGCGAACAGTGGTGTAAGTAATCCCTCTGCAAGGGATTGTCCTCAGATTGGGATCTGCAGGTGGAGGATTTCAGGGTTTCTTGGAAATGGGAGCAAGTGTCAGGGTTGTAGAGCACAGTGGGAAGGGACAGAGTGGCCTTGGTGCTTCTTGGAGAGGAGACAGGCCCTGGGCACAGACCCTACAGAACACAGAGGCAGAGACAGCCCTGTTGGGCTGGAGGAGTTCCCACAGCACCAGTGCCTGTATCCAGCTTCCAGAATTGTACAGGTTTCCCATTACGGAGCATTGACACCCTCTTCAGTCAAAATCTTTCACTACTGCATCACTTTGAGAACTTGATTGTGTCTGTCTCAAATCTATGCTTCAAAATTGGCCCATTGTTTCTTTCCTTCTGTAGAGAGGATGAAAAGACTATTTCTGGATTTATTTTTTAATTCAGGCACCTTTAACATATTTAAACACTTGAATCTCCATGCAGCCTTCCCCCGTTGTTGCTGTTTCTCTTCACAGGTCGTGTTAGAACCCCAAGAATCTTCTTGCTTGCACTTTATCCAAGCGACCCAGGCC
This sequence comes from Struthidea cinerea, assembly GCA_013397865.1. Lineage (NCBI taxonomy): Eukaryota > Metazoa > Chordata > Aves > Passeriformes > Corcoracidae > Struthidea > Struthidea cinerea. Next base: position 142,686 of record VZTI01000268.1, read on the forward strand.
TCTCTTTTTTGAAAGGCAGTGCCACAATGTGGGCACAGCACTCTCCTGAACCCTCACCAGCACTGAGAGGAGCAGAAGGGCGGATCCCGTGTCTCTCAGCCAGGTTTCTGCATCCCACAGTTCTGTTTCTTTCCAGCACTGCGACATTGTCCCCTTGTTTTCAGCTGCATTGTAATGGCTGGGGTTTTTTTCTGAAGAACTTGTTCATTTTAACTTCAGTTCCCACAGCTTTTGTGCAAGGGAAAATAATGAATAGCTATTGCCTGTTCTGCTGGCTAATAGTTCTGGTCGTGGTGCCCTTTAGTGTGTCCTCTCTGAGTCATTTCTTTCGCAGGCTGCACAGTGCTGGTTTAGTTTGTCTCTCCGTGTAGTTAAGCTGTTCTACTTTGCTTGTCAGTCTTCTCTCCATTTTTCTAATTCTCCTTTGAGCATTTTAAGATGCTTGGACTAAAAGTGGACTCAGGATGGAGGTATGCCATGGATCTCACATAATGAGATCCTCTGCTTTGTTCTGCATTCCCTTCCAGTAATTCCTAATGCTGCTTGCCCTGTGCCTGACACTGAGCAGTGATGAGCTGGTCTGAGGGAGCTCTCTCAGTGTGATACCCACATTTCTTGCTGTAAGCACTACTTTGCAATTTGGCAATACTGTTTCCTTTGTCATTGTGTTGCTCACTCCTCAGTCGTGTGAGGTCTTCTTGAATTAATTCTTTATGGTGAGTTTGACCATTTTGAATGGCATAACATCACTGTAAACTTTGCCACTTGGGTTTTCACCCTCTTTGCAGAATGCAGGCACTGTCAGTCTGGTGGGACGAGGCCTGACTTGCCCCAGCAGCTCAGACATCACAATACACAGCATTTAGTTCCAAATCTGCTAAGGGTCTCTCCTAAGATGCATCACTCCTTTTTTCCAGCCTGGAGTCAGATGTTTATGCTGAACAGGATCACGCTGAGTTATCCCATTAAACAGATGATTGTCATTTACTGGTAGTGCCTTAACAACACAAAATCTGTCAAGTAACTGCAGGTCCTCGGGTGCACCCCTGGCGTGTTTTGGTCCCAGCCATGGCAGTTCTCAGACCCCAAGCATCCTTCCCCATCTCTGTTGCTCAGTGGATGCTGGCTGTGGATGCTCCAGAGCCTCAGCCTTGAGGGCAGGCTGATCCTGGGCTCCCTGGGATGTACCCGTTCTCCTGGGAGAAGGGCTCCATGGACAGGTTCACTTCCATTACCCTGAAGCTGGAATTTATGTTTAGGTGGCTGAAAGAACGCTGGGTATGGATGAAGCAAGGACAGCACTGTTTAGTGCAACTCCAGAAAAAGGAAAACAGCACAAAAAGTCACGGATTCAGCATTTCTCTGGTTGTTCCTGTCTGCTAGAGCCGAGCAGGGAACTCTGACAAGTGTTTTTCCAACACGAGAACCATGTTCTACTTTGGTTCCCACTTTTTATCCTCCCTTATTTCGTACGTGCAGCCACAGAATAGAAACCCCTATGGAAGAGCTCTGTTGGAGAACTGAGCCTGACCTCCAGACTTCCAAGGGTGTCGCAGTCACTTCTGCCGTGCTAATTTGGGGATCTCCTCTCGCTGCAGTCGTGGCTCTGAGGCGCTCATCCTGTGAGAGATGGTGCTGCAGTACTCCTGAGTGAACCCTATCTCTTGTCACAGCTGAAGTGCCAATCCTTCATCGTGTTTATCTCATCTCTAAAGGAGTTTATTGCTGTCATAAACTGAGACTTGCAACATTTTGCAAAGCACCCACTCACTGAGTTCTTCACTTGCCTCTACCAGCTACATCTCAGACAGCAACACTTGCAATATGTTCTTTTCTCGTGGCTTTATTAAAACTTGCTACTTACTTGGGGTTTTTTTTTCCTATTTCTTTCTTCTTCCCCCCCCCCTTTTTTTTTTTTAAAGCCTTGTTTAGCTGATGTTTCTGGCAGTCACACTCCTCAGGTTGCACTGCTGGCTTTGTTGCTGGAAAGGTCTGTGTGACCATGAGTCCGTGCAGTCTCTTCAATGTCTTCAGGAGTGCCATCCTGCTCTCCTGCTATCTGAGGCCCTTTGCGTCCCATTGGATCTCAGAGATAAAGTGCACAGCTGACACATAAACATATCATGGGTTTGGATTTGGCTTCGCTGCAGTGACAATCTTTGCTTTCCCGTTCATTCCCAGCAGTTACATATGTCTGAGTGGTTCAGGTGCTTTTTCTCTAGTGCATATTTGCTTCATTTACCTCATTTCTGCTGCCTGAGATTTCTTCTGGAATAGAATGAGGTGGGGCTGAGCAGGAGAGCGCTGCACTCTTGTGTTAAAGGGGAATCTCCCAGCCCTTGGCAGCAAGTACCTCTGTGCCATTTGTGATGTTTTTACAAGACTTGGGCTTGAACTGTCTTAGGGCAGTCCCAGGGCGTGCTCGGAGTTTGGGTGGGATCAGGATGTGGTGCAGTCAGGGCTGCCCAAGACACCTCAGCTCTGACCTCTGAGACAACTGGGATACTCTGCAGAGCTGGCTGCTCCTTTGTTCCCCTGACACAGCCCTGGGTGTTGAAGGGAAATCAGTGAATTTAATTGGAAAGGGATAGGAAGGAGCAGAGTCAGAGATTGTGTTTCTCTCCAGGGATACAAAGATGAAGATACGAACTGAGGGATGGAGGGGTAAACTTAAGAAGGTGACCAAGGATAGAGCAGTAGACCCTAAAGAAGGTGTTAAAGACTCTCTCTTTCCTTCCCTGTGCTGTTGTCACTTGTCCCTGTGCTGATTGCTGTGCCAGGATGCCCAGAGCAGGTACCACGTGGGCGTTTGCTATGAGCAGGGCCTGGGAGTGCAGCAGAACCTGGCGGAAGCACTGAGGCACTACCGGCAATCAGCAGCTGCTGGGAACAGGCAGGCCCGGGAGAGACTGCGGGCATGGGAGCAGGAGCTGCAAGGTACCAGGGGCAGCAGGGCACCAGGGGCTGTGGGACTGCCTGGGGCAGTGACCCCGTGAAAGTGGGGCCTGTATTGCCAGAGGAGGGGTCGCACAGGGCCACGGCACAGAGGAGTTCTTTGTACTGAAGGGAAGGCACCGCTTTTCCTTCCCAGTTCTTTCCACTTCTTAGCAGCTCTTTCCAGTCCAGCTGAAGTGGAGAAGCTGTTCCCATCGTATGATGGGTCACGGAATCATTTCTGTTGGAAAGACCAGCCGTGTCCTGGGGGGCACCAGGCCCAACATCACCAGCTGGGCCAGGGAGGGATTGTCCTGCTCTGTTCTGCACTGGGGCAGCCTCACCTCCAGTCCTGGGGGCAGTTTTGGGCACCACAATATAAAAAAGCCATTAGAGAGTGTCCAAAGGAAGCCTCGAGGATGGGGAAGGATCTGGAGGGGAAGCCTTGTGAGGAGCAGCTGAGGGCACTTGGTTTGTTCAGCTGGAGAAGAGGAACCTGAGGGCAGAGCTCATTGTGGTTTTCAGTGTCCTCCAGAGAGGCAGCACAGGGACAGCTCCGAGCTTTGCTCCCTGTGACTGGGGACAGGACCCGAGGGAATGGCTGGAGCCATGTCAGGAGTGGTTTATGTTGGATACCAGGAAAAGGTTTTTCACCCAGAGGGTGGTTGAGCAGTGGAACAGGCTCCCCAGGGCAGTGGTTACAGCACCAAACCTGAGTTCAAGAAATGTTTGAACAATGCTCTCAGGGGTGCACAGGGTGGGATTGTTGGGGTGTCTGTGCAGGGCCAAGAGTTGGACTCGACGATCCTTAGGGGTCCCTTCCAGCTCAGGATATTCTGTGATTCTGTGGTAGTTTGATCAAGTCCATGACAGTGTCATTAATACCTTGTTTTTCTCTACTTCCAGATGTGCACACAAAGCATCCCTTCCCTTCGGGATTAAGAGCCTCCTCCTCCAGCCCCAATTTCTGGACTATTGAGCCTGTGTCTGCAGGTCTCCACAGCACCCAGCCAGAACAGTGTGCCCTACCCCTGCCCCACTCGTGGAGCACAGACAGACTGCACGTGATGCTGCTCAGCAGCGCGGGATGGAGCCGTGCCTTCGCAGCCAGGACAGTGCCAGTGGAGCTGCGGGGCTGGCAGCCCCAGCACTGCTGGCAGTAGAGCAGGCAGTAAGTGAGACAAGCAGGCAGAGGGCAAGGCAGCCTTGGTGTGGACTGGAAGCAGGCTGGCAGTGGGTGGGAAGAGAAAGCTTTCTGTTCATGGAACAGGAGGGATTTTTAAATCCCTGGGGTTTGAGAATAAACCTTGTGATGTCTCCTACACCACCAAGTCCTCTGGTCCTCTTATCTTCCACACAGGGATGTTGCTTCTGCGCCTGCATTTCTGTATGAGAGCCATGACAGACTCCCACCATGCCACTGGCACAGGGTGCCCAGAGAAGCTGTGGCTGCCCCTGGATCCATGGAAGTGTCCAAGGCCAGGCTGGACGGGGCTTGGAGCAGCCTGGGACAGGGGAAGGTGTCCCTGCTGTGGCAGGGGTGGAACAAGATGAGCTTTAAGGTCCTTCCAGCCCAAACCATCCTGTGGTTCTGCACCACAGTGGTGTGATCTGGGGTTATAATTCCAGAAGCCCTCCATGTCTTGCTCGTGGTCCCCCAGGGAGGTTTACAAGCCACCTTAATGGGGACGTTGGCAAGTTACCCTGGGATTGGCCTGGCCCACTCCCTCCGAGGCAGTCTGCTCTCTTCAAGGAAGTCCCCACAGTGGCTCTGCTACCAACACAGTCTGGGCTGGCTCTGTGTTGCCATCAGGGCAGTTTAATCTGCTTGCGAACCTGGGCAAGCAAGAGAGTGAATTCTCATCATTAGGACACAGCTTTTTATGGGATGTGACAGATCCACCTGTACCAGTGAGAGTGACAGCTGTCCCCGGCCATCCTGCACCGTGTCAGTGTCCTTCTGTCCCCACTTCTTACTCCTGCAGCCCTGGCAGTGAGCTGCTCCCATGGGCACACCTCTCTGAGACACAGGGAGCAAGGTTTGCTTCAAAATTCCCCCTGTCCCTGTTTGCTGAGCAGGCCAGCTCATTTTCAGCAGAGTGGATAAGGGATGCTCCCAGTGGGAAGGCACCACTGGCAGGCAGCAGCAGCAGGCAGCTGGTGTGATAATTTCTTCCACTGGGGCAGCTGAATCCGGAAAAAGGCATTTGTTCACACCAGTTTAAACTGGTTCAAGGGCATCTGTGCAAACTGTCCAGCTTCCTGTGGCCGTGGTGCTCTGGTGCTCTGTGTAGATCAGGCTCTGCAAAACAAAGGCAATGGCCCCATCCTGAACTTCTCCATGCAGCAAGGGAGGGGCACAGCCAGCCCTCAACACATCTGATTGTTCTTCTGGTCTGCTCTCTCCTTCTGCTCAGACCGAACTTTCTTAGACCATTTCCTTTATCAAGCAGGATACGAGTAGCAGGAAATTCCTGGGGTGGATTTCCTATGCTGTGATAATCCAGAGCGTGCTTACGCAGTGGTCAGGATGGCAGAGGGGCTGGGGGGGCTGAAAGCAGTTTGCAGAATCAGGAAACGGGACCAAGAGGGAGGAATTTGCCTCCTTTTAAACCTGCTTGTTGTAAGGTATTTTTGTGTACAGATTGTCCTCTAGCAGGCACATCAAAGGAACTTTGCAGAGGGAGATGTGAGGTTGTGCCGGGTGTTTGTCCCTCTGCCTGTGCTCCCAAGGTGCAGAGGAATCCCAGAGGGCTGCAGCTCCTCAGTCACAAATGCCTCCCTCATGGTTTGCACAGCTGCATCGCAGTTAGAATTTGGCTCCCTGACATTGTTTTGCTGCAAGAACCTGTTTTGTTTGTAAAACAACCCAGCAAGAGATTTGTGTTAGCAGAGCAGCAGCACGAGCAGGCCCGGCCAAACCCATCCCTGGAGGGATGCTAGACCTGGGCTCATCAGAACAAGCATTTTGGAGACTCCAAATAAAACAGAACATTTTGGATATTAAAAAGTCCACCTGGGGAAATCTCACTCTATTGCTCTTGTCGTTGGGTCCCAAGAGCAACAGAAAGGGGTAACCTTCTCATTTACTCTGCTTTAAATTATCTGTGTGGTTGTCTGGTGCTGTGGCTCGGGTGTGTACACACCTAAAGCTGGGAACCCTCATCTCCAGGTCCATGGAAAAGAACAGGGGTAGGACACTTGACACGGTCCAGGAGAGCCCAGAAGCCCTCACCTGCCATCCCCACACCGCTGCACAAGCCTGTGGGTCACCACTGCCCTTCCCTTCTCCAGGAGTGCAGAGGCACACCTGTGTGCCTCCTCCTTTGCCACCACTATCCTCCTTTTCCCACCCGTGCTATTATCCCAAAACTGTCTTACAGCTCCCAGACAGACAGATCAAAGTGAAAACCCATAAAAAGGGTGAAACTTGTGACTGAATATTTCAAAACAGTGTTTTCACGCTTCCCTTTTCCCAGGTTACCTTTGGCAGACTCCAGCCATCTGGTGTCTGCTTTTGGATAAGTACTGTGCTCCAAAATCCAATGGCCTCAAAGGAGAGAACAGAACAGAATGGAATCATTAAGGTTGGAAAAGACCTCTGAGATCCTCAAGTCCAACCTGTGATTGATCCCCACCTTGTCACCCAGCCCAGAGCACTGAGTGCCACATCCAGTCCTTATGGAGAAGGAAATGGTGGGCACTTGGAGCAGCGGTAGGAGAAGCCAGTGCTGATTTCGGGGCGTTTTACAAAATGCCAAGTTCACAGTGGCAGAACCACAGAAGCTGGAAGGACCAGTGGGAGACAACAGGCACATCTCCCCTTCCCCAGCTGCCACTTCAGGCTTTCTGCACATGCATTGTGTCAGCTACACTGCTGACAGAGAGGGTAGTGTTAGAAAAAACCAGTTTTATTTAAATAACTGAAACCCTGGGGCCCAGCTGCAGCAGTGTCCGTGACAGGTATTTTCACAGTCTCTGATCACATGGATGTATCTCACTGTGCTCTGGTTGTTCTCACAACCCCCTTCCCTGGGCCTGTCCTGGGAGGAAAGGGCCCTCCTGCTGCTGGCTGGGATGGGAGGCAGGGAGAGCGCTGGGAGAGCAGGGTGGCAGAGGAGGAAGGCAAGGACGGGCAGGCGGAGGGGAACTAAACAAGGTGAAATCAGTCGTGGAGGAATTCAGTGGGGCGAGGCAAAGGAGGAAATACGCCTGTCTAGACACGGTCATACAGTGACCCAGCTGGGGATGGGGTTGGGCACCCCAAATCTCTGACTGTTCTCTCCCTGCCGCAGCCACCGAGCTGCTACAGCCCTGGAGCAGTGTCCCCCAGGCCGAGGCTCTGCCCGCGGGCCGACAGCTGCCGCAGGAGCCCCGCGCCCGTCTCGCTGTGCACCTGCACCTTCTGGGACAGGATCATCTCAAACAGAGTGCTCATCTCCGACAGGAAGGTGCTGGCCAGCCTCGTCCCAGTGCCACCGGGGTCAGCCCCAGCACCTTTGCCAAAGGTCTCAAAGGTCCTTGGTTTCTCCTGCCTTGCAGCTTCCTCGTCCTCGGGGGAGCGCGGGGAGTCGGGGGAGAAGACGTTGTCCTTGTAGCTGCTGGTGAGGGGCAGGGACAGCCGGGCCACCCACGCTGGGTCTGCAGCTGTCAGCCTCTTGAGGGCCAGCTCTGGGGAGAGACAGCACAGCAGAGAAGAGCGGGGGGAAATAAATCAATAAAAATATTGATAAATTATCTAAAATCAGCTGAGAGCAGTGACTGTAACTGGTCACCAGTGACACCGTGCAAACCAGCAGCTTAACAAAGCCAAACAAAACAGAACTGGTTTGAAACTATTGGGGGTTTTGTTTTGGCTTGTTTTAATATAATAACCATTAGAATCACTGTTCATTCTCATTTGTTGCAGTCTCAATTGGCACTTCACTATATTGTTAGCAAAGCCTGAGAGAGGGAGGGTTTAGGACTGGCTGAAGGGGAGAAGACAATGAAAAGCTTTCCAGGGGGAAGTGTTGGACACAAAGATAGTGGACTTCCCTTCAGGGTCACTCCAGGGTGGGAATTTGCTGTTAAAGAGGCAGATTGAGACCGAAAAGAAATGGGTTATTGTGAAAACAATAATGCCAGAATGAAATTCTGGATTATAAAATGCACAGCTGGATGGTTGGAGACTGGGACCGAACAATTGAGCTCTAAAGTAGTTGTTCCTCGATTGGAAACAGCTGAGGAGCAGGGGGAGCCTGGGCTGGGGGCTGGGGCAGGCTTGTTAGTGCACCAGTAATTCGATTGTGGCCCAAAATGGGCAACTGGAATCACACAGAGGATTGGTCAGGGTATTCCCTGCTGGCAGGGAGGCACAGCCAGGGTAGGTTGTTACTGGGTGTGATTAGGGGAATTACACGCAAATCTGATTATCCATCTGTGGGAGAGGGAGCTGAAATGACACCAGCAGGGAAAACTCTGGAGATGAAACCAGGAGTGATCCAGGCTGACACAATGGAGACCCCAAGAGGTGGGGGTGGCTGCTCCTAAGGAAGCGAGTGCTCCCCAGGGATCTGTCTGCAACCTGTCATTATTTTGAGGAGATAAGCACCAGCAGAGGAAATCTTTATGCTTAAAATAGTGTTGGCAAGAGAAGAAGTGATTATAACTGTCCATGAATAAACATCTCCTGGAGAATAAAGGAAGGACCCCATAGCAGGGGGAGCCTGGAATAGCTTCCCCGTCAGACAGCAGGAAGGGAAACGGGGATTCTTGCTTTTTGAGGTAGCTGGTAAACAAGAGTCCGTGCTGAGGTGCAGAGAGGCTGCATTCCAGCCCCTCATTGTTCCTTCCCAAAGCACATCCCAGAACCTCGGCGGGGTTTGGAGCGACCGCCGGGTTTGGGAAAGGTTTTGGGAGCAGCAAAACCTCACTGGTAACAAAACCCAGCAGTCCCAGGGTAGCAAGGGCTGGTGTCACTGTAATAATTGTGTGGCTCTGACATAAAAAGTGGCATCTGAAAGGAGGGTCCCCATTGCAATGCTCTTATCCTGCTGATCCCAGAGGGTAATCAATACCCTGCCACAGCTGGGACGTGGGATCTGCTGATCCCAGAGGGTAATCAATACCCTGCCACAGCTGGGACGTGGGATCTGCAGTCAGTGACTGAGACAAGGCTCCTTCCTCAGCCAGCCCAGCAACTGGGCCTTTCCTCTGGAAAACAACCGTGCTGGGATGGGCTGGGGACGAGAGCTGGGACTCCAGCCTGGTAAGGAGAGAAGGGCAGGTACAGCCCTCAGATTTTTGTTTCAGCTGGAGCCCCAAAATTCTTCTGTGTTGCTTCACATGCAGGGTTTCTCTCTGCAGTCTCAGTGTTTGAGGCGCAGTGACTGTTCTGGAGACATCACCCGAGTGTGCTGCAGGTTGTGCTGTAAAACATGCAGCGTTCTCCTCCCCGGTCTGCAAGAAGCCACTTCATTCCCTGAGTATTTGGCTGCCTTGGCTCTGGAGCAGGGCACAACTGGTCTGCTCTCTGCAGGGAGAGCTGGGCTGACAGTCCCGTGGCCATGAAACCTCATAATTAGGTATGTTTAATTTGACCAATAACTCTTTACTGCCTCGTTTTAATGGTGTTTGGGGAGCAGGGGTTGTTTTTATCATCCATAAAGTTCTATCTCTCATCTGCTGCCGGGAGCGCTGCGCTGGGCTGGTGGGGGATCGGAGCTAACAGACGGTGCTGGGAGTTCATCCCACAGCACCAACAGTCCCAGAGCTGCCCGGGACTGCAGTCCCCCCGCTGGGAACAGCACAAAGGCCTGGCCGGCCTCAGCCAGCTGTTAGAGTCCTCCTGAGCACCAGCAGTGCTTCCTTCCTCCCTCTCAGGATGCAAGTCCACGGCTCTGTTTGTGTTTGGGAGAGGAGGAAGGAGCCCGGCAGCTCCGGCAGCTGCACTCGGCCACCTTTGCGGGAAGGTCTGGGCTCCTGGGGAAGGTTTGGCACCCCTGGAACAGAGCAGCCTCTTTGGGCATGGCCAGCAGGAACCCGCCCAGCCACAGCCTCAGCATTCCCTGCTGGCACGGAACAGGCTGCCCAGGGAAGTGGTGGAATCGTCATCCCGGGAATGGAGATGTGGCACTGGGGACGCAGTCACTGGTGGACCTGGCAGTGCTGGGGAACAATGGCCTGAGAGGGCTTTTCCAGCCCTAACGATTCTGTGGAATTCCAGGACTTTGGCAAAAGGGGTTTTTTCCTGTCAGATCCAAGAATCACAGGAGACGGCGCTTCATGGATCAGCCTCACCACAGCCCAGATTTTCCAGGATGCTCCCTGTGTGGGCAGGACTGGATCCAGGCAGAGCTGCTGGGCAGGTCCACCAGTCCCTTTCCTGGGATCAGGATGTGTCAGTGCACTGGGATGGAGCTGGGCTCCTGCCTGCTCCCTGCTCCTGGCTGCAGGACCTTGGAATCCAAGGAAGCTTTTAGGTCTCAGCCTTTCCTTTGTTCGCTCCTTATTGGAATAAAAGAGCAGGAAGGCAAAGGGGGAGAAGCAGCAGGTTCTGTCCTTAAGGAAGAGCACCAGAAATGCCCAGCTCTGGAATTCAAACCACCCCAGCAGCAAAGCTCAATGAGTTTCTCTTCTGTGGAGCACAGAGGCTCCACAATGAAATTTCTGCTACAGGACATGAGTCAGCCCAACTCTTTCAAATTGAAATGCCAGGAGAGGAGATTTTTAGAACAAATCAATAAAAGGAACATGTAGAAAATGTCAGGCCCAGATGGTATTCACCCCGGAGTGCCAGAGGAACTCAGATATGAAATTGCCTGGTTTATTAGCTGCTGTTCATTAACTACTGCTTCAAATGAATGCGGGATCAGAGGGAGGGGAGGTGGAAATGGTGACAGGAGTTTTTAAGTGAAGGTGAATCCAGCACAGGCAGATTCAGAGAAATCCTTCTGTGCAAGAGAGAGCCACGGAGCTGCTGCTCCCAAAGGAACCACCTGACACTGTCAGATGGGGAATTGTGTTCTGGAAATTCGGAAGGGCTGGATGGAGAGTCCTGGATGACTTTGGACAAGGGCCTGAAGTGACAGGATGAGGGGGAATGGCTTCCCACTGGCAGACGGGGTTGGATGGGATATTGGGAAGGAATTGTTCCCTGGGAGAGCGGGGAGGCCCTGGCACAGGGTGCCCAGAGAAGCTGTGGCTGCCCCTGGAAGTGTCCAAGGCCAGGTTGGACGGGGCTTGGAACAACCTGGGACAGTGGGAGGTGTCCTGCCCATGGCAGGGGGTAGGACTGGATGGGCTTTCAGGTCCCTTCCAGCTCAAACCATTCCAGGATTCAGTTCTGTGATGGCAGAGGTCACCTGAGCTGGTGGAACAGCACCAGCCAGGCCTGCAGGGGACCTGAGCTGTGCCTGAATTTACAGCCAGGTTCTGCAGGGACTAATATGTGTTAAAAGCTGGGAAGTGAGGGTAGGAATAATTAATCTTCCCCACCAAGGGAGGTCATTAGCGGAGTCCCAGAGTATCTGCTCAACACAGTGATAAATGACATGGAAAGGGGACAATGCTGGTGCTGACTCCACTAAAACACCCCAAAGCAGAGGGTTGCTGAAGGACCTGGTAATGCTGAGTGCCATGAGCAAAACGTGGCTGGTGAATTCCTGTGCCACCAACTGTCAGATAATCGTCCCAGGGAACAGCAACCTGTCATGTGTTGATGGCTCTCCCTCCACGCAGAGGAGAGATTTGGGAGTCACCACAAACAGAGCTCAGCGTGGAGCTTGGGCAGGACAGGAATGAAGAACAAACCAGAAAACCTCCTTGTACCCCCAGTGGATCCTAAACACTGCGCACAGTCCTGGTCACACACCTCAAAAAAGATGCACTAAAATTAGGCTGGTCACAGGAGATGAAGAGGAAAGAGGAGCCCAGTGGGGCTCTGAGGGTACACTGAGGGGCTTGACAAGGACAAGTGTCCACCTTTCCCACTCTGCATGGACCAGGACACCATGAAGGGAGGGCTCAGGCCAGCGTGGGAAGCACTTCACCAGCTGCAGTGTGAAACTGGACCTCACCCCTCAGCAACGGCAGAGGTCAAGCTCACACATCACTAAACCCTAAACCACGGCAGACACATCCACAGCAGGGAAGAGCAGCCATAAACACGTGGAAAATTCCAACGTGAAGCTCAGCAAAAGTCCCTTTGCCTGGTCCCAAAGGCCTGGGATGGTCCAGACGTGCTGCCCCAAGCACTGCCCCTGCCAGAGCCACTGCAGGAGGTGCGATGTGCCCTGCCTGGCTGCAGGCCAGCTGGACCTCCTGGCTGGGGTTAGGGTGTGTTACCTGAAGAGATCCCGCTGCTGGAGCCCCCCCAGCCCCACCCTGTTCCGGTAGCGAGGTCACCTCACCTGCCTGTGGCTCCAGGAGGGTCTCCAGCTCCTCTCCCACGAGCTGCTGCACCGAGAGCTCGAAGGCGCTGTCGGAGTCGCGGTCCCCGGCCTCGCTCTCGCCGTGCCCGCTGTCCTTGGTGCTCAGGCAGTCCGTGTCCAGCCCCGTGTCCAGCCCCGTGTCCAGCCCTGTGTCCAGCCCCGCAGCCCTGCCAGGGGTCACAACACCCAGGTCACTCCAGCCCCCAGCACAGTGCTGCCCCAATGAGCCCTTGGAAGGGTCTCTGTGCCCCCAAAATGCCCTGGACAGGGGCTGTGGGCACCCTCTCTGTGCATCACTCTCAGAACCAAAGGCACTTGCAGTGCCCACCAGTTAATGAGTTTTGGGGTTTTGCTCCACATTTCTTGCCTGAGAGGGTTTTTATCCTTCTGCAGCAAGATCACAGAACCACGGAAGGGCTGGAAGGGACCTTAAAGCCCATCCCATCCCATCCCATCCCACCCCTGCCATGGCAGGGACACCTTCCACTGTCCCAGGCTGCTCCAAGCCCCGTCCAGCCTGGCCTTGGACACTGCCAGGGATCCAGGGGCATATCCTGAGCGAACAGGGACCTGCTGGCTCCTCCCCATGGATTCAGAGGAGCTTCCCTCCTGCATTCCAGGTGAGGAGCACCACAGCCCAGCCCTGCCCCAGGAGCCCTGGAGCTGCTCTCCCTCCCTCTCCATGCTCTGCAGCTGCAGGTGAGAAAGGTGGAGAAAGCTGTGTCTGCCCCTGGTCTGGGCAGGTGGGGACAGGGGGACGTGGCAAAGCAGGGGTGAAGCCTCAGCACCCTCAGGAGTGTGCACCCAGAGCTCAGCAGCATTATTTAATGGGAACACCGTGAAGTTTGGGGATATCTTTGGCACACAGCTGGGATATCTCAGTGTTTCCAGCCCTGCTTTAGTTCCTCACTCCTTTGCCCCCTGGCACAGGGTCGGGTGTCCCAAACTCATGTTGACAGGCACTAAGGAAGTGCCCAGAGCCATGAGAACACTCATCCTTGTGCTGCTGCCTCCAGAGCTGGGCCCCTCTGTGCTCCCGAGCACCCAGAACCATCGGAGTTCTTGGCAAGGGATGATGGTTCATGGCCACGGAGGAGCTCAGGTGAGGATGGAGGGACCTGCCAAAGGTGCCCCAGGAAGGAGGCAAAGAGCAGCTGGATACCACTGGGAGCCAGGACCAGAGGAGCAGAGCCATCCCCTGAAGGGAGAACCTCCAGTCCCAGGGGATGAGCCTTTCCCTTGTGTCTCTGCCCTGGCGTCTCCCACCCTCGGAGGTTTTGGACTGGTGGGGCTGGAGCAAGGGAAGGGGGCGTGGGGAAGGGAAGTGCTGGGAGCCGGCCTTACCTGCTGCCGTTCTTGGCCGTGTACTTGTTTCCCCGGTAGTTTGTTTTGGGCTGGAACTGGCCCTGGTGCAGCAGGGAGAGCAGCTGGGAGATTTGCTGCAAGGCAGGAAAAGCCTGTTGAGCCCCGGGCTGGCCACTCAAGCTGCTTCCTGCCAGGACGTCCCTCCGAGCCCCGCCGGCCTTTTTATAGCGTTTCCTCCTCCTGCAGATGGCTCAGCATCCCCACACCGGGGGAAAAACAAGCCCTGGGCAGCCCACCTGGCCCGGAGCTCCCCCTGCACCCCTCCTGCTGTTCCCTGCCCACGGGACTGTCCCCTTCTCCCTGCGACAGCCCCGCTCCCGAGCATCCTGCTGGGGTGACCCTGCCCGGGCGGGTTTGCTCATCCTTCCCAGGCCATTGAGGCATCGCTGCCCGGGGCTGGGGGAAGAGAGCAACCAAAGACCACCAGGCTGCACATCCCCACCACCGCAGGGTGGGCAAGGCCCGGGCAGGGAAGGACTGGGGGTGTCCGCACCCCCGGGGCAGCTCCTACCTGCACTGGGGGTGACTCCATCGCGAACTCCCCGGTCGGGCTCTGCTCCGCCAGGGCCACCAGCGACAGCCGCACCAGGCTCCTGAGGATCTGCTGGTGGGGCTGGGGCTGCCCCGCTCCCCCCGCACCCACGGGCTGCTCGGGTGGCACTCGGGGCTCTCCCACGGGTGGCTTCACCAAGCTCTTGCCGTGCAGCGGTGCCTGCGGGGGGCTGCCGGGCTCCTTCACCGAGGGTTTGGGCCTGTGGGGCGGGCAGGGCCGGCGCTGCAGCACGGGCAGCTCCAAGGTGCCCTGCTGCTCCTCTTTTTGTGTCCTCTGATTTCTCAGGGTCCTGTAGAGAGTGGGGGTGAGGTGGAGGGGAGCCTGTGGGGACCCGCCGGCCGCGGAGGTGGCTGTGCCGGGCTGCTCCTCCAGGCAGGGCCGGGGGGGCTCGGGCTGCCGGGGGCGGCCCCGGAGCAGCGGCACCAGGTGGATGTCGGCCTTCTGGATCTGCCTGTGCGGCTTCTTGAGCTGCTGCTGCCGGCGGGCGTCCTCCGCCTCCCGGCAGTTGTAGGCCATGCCGTCCTTCTTGTCCTTCCTGCGCAGGGACAGGGCCAGCGGCAGCAGCAGCAGGCACCCGCCCAGGAGAGCGGCCAGGCAGATCACCAGCACCACGGAGAGACTGGGCCAGCCGCCGTCCTGGGCTGACACCTTGGAGAAGGCCCCGTGGTGCCGGAACAGCAAGCGGAGCCGGGCCAGGGTGTGCAGCGGGGTGTCCCCCTGGTCACTCACCCGGACCAGCAGCTCCCGCTGGCTGCCGGCCAGGCTGCTGGCATTGCTGGCGTTGAGGGACACCTGCCCCAGGAGGGGGTCCAGGATGAAGAGCCCGGCGTCATCCCCACCCACCAGATCATACCGGAGAGCCCCGTTGATGCCGGAGTCCACATCCCTGGCCACGATGGTGAAGAGGAGGGGACTGCCAGGGCACGACACCGGTGTGGAATTGGTCACTGCTGCAGCCCCCTGGGTGCTCCCATTCACGGGGACCACCCAGCAGCAGCCGGTGTCCGCATTGACCAGGACAGAGAGCGTGGCCACCCCTCCCACCAGCGCTGGCGTGGTGATGATGGGAGCGTTGTCGTTCCGGTCGAGCACAGCCAGCCTGATGGAGATGTTGGATGCCAGCTTGGGATGTCCTCCATCCTCCGCGGTCACCAGGAACTCCAGGCTCCTCACCTGCTCGTAATCAAAAGCTTGGAGGGCAAAAACATCCCCAGTGGTGGGGTCGACTGAGACCAGCCCCAAAGCAGAGGGGTCCAGGATCCTGTAGGTGACTTTCCCGTTGAAGCCCAGGTCGGGGTCGGTGGCGCGGACGGTGAGCAGGAAGGCAGGTGCTTCACTGTTCTCGGCAACAGCAGCCTCGTAGGCGGCCTTCTCGAAGGCTGGGGCGTTGTCGTTGACGTCGCTGATGCAGATGGTGAGGTGCTTCAGCACGGCCAGGGACAGGTCCCCCATGTCCCGCACCACCAGCGTCAGGTTGTACTCGGCGCGCCGCTCGCGGTCCAGCGAGGCGTTGGTCAGCAGCGCGAAGCTGTGGCTGTTGGTCCTCTTCAGCCTGAAGTGCTCGTGCCCTTGGCTGAGGGAGCAGAGCACTTGCCCGTTGCTTCCCGAGTCGGGGTCGCTGGCTGTCACCAGGGCCACAAAGCTGTCCTTGGGGAGGGCCTCGGAGAGCACAGGCACCCGCGCGGCCCAGGTGACGTGGACGTCGGGAGCGTTGTCGTTGACGTCCAGGACCTTGACCAGGACCTTGCAGTGCGCTGGGATGGGGTTGGCACCCAGGTCCCGCGCTTGCACGTCCAGCTCGTAGGTGTGGGTCTCCTCGTAGTCCAGAGGGAGCCTCAGGAGGACGCTGCCCGTGCGGGCGTCGATGCTGAAGGTGCTCAGCACCTCGGGGGGCGCGTGCCTGCTCAGGCTGTACTCGATCTCCCCGTTGGGACCCTGGTCGGGGTCGGTGGCCGTGACCGTCACGAGGAGGGTCCCAGGCAGGGCGTCCTCCCGAACCTCCACTGTCAGGGAGCTCTCTGCGAACACGGGGCTGTTGTCATTGGAGTCTAGGACAATGACTTTAATCA
The DNA here is from genome assembly GCA_013397865.1 of Struthidea cinerea. NCBI lineage: Eukaryota > Metazoa > Chordata > Aves > Passeriformes > Corcoracidae > Struthidea > Struthidea cinerea. Next base: position 159,020 of record VZTI01000268.1, read on the forward strand.
AAGCAGTACCTGATCTTGGTGGCTCCCCATGATCAGTGGCCGTCAGCACGAGGTCGAAGGAGGAGTGCAGCTCCCGGTCCACCTCCTTCACCACGACGAGCTCCGCATGCCTCGTCCCATCGGAGCTGGAGACAACCTCCAGAGCGAAGTGCTCGCTGGGGGAGAGAGCATAGGAGCAGCGGGCGTTGGGGCCAGCATCAGCATCCAGGGCTCGATCCAGCGGGATCCGTGTCCGCAGGGATGCGCTCTCCGAGATCTCCAGCTCCAGCTCGGGCGTGGGGAACCGCGGCGCGTTGTCGTTGACGTCCATCACCTGAACCTCCACGTGGACCAGGGCCGGGTTCTGGGCGGCCAGCACGTCGAAGGACACCCAGCAGGGATCACTGTGCCGGCACAGCTGCTCCCGGTCCACCCGCCCGGCCGTGCTCAGCACCCCATCCCCGCTGCCCACGTGCAGCGGGAACCTCCCAGGGGTCTCCATCAGCTGGAACGTCTCCGCCGCCTCGCCGCTCTCGCCGCCCTCGAAGTGCTCGGCCAGGCTCCCTATGACAGTGCCCGGGGGCACCTCCTCCAGCACCCGGTACTGCACCGTGAACGTGGCCACCTCCTGGGCATCGGCGCTCAGGAACAGGTACCACCACCAGAGCGCCGGCAGCTGCAGCGCCGAGCGGCTCAGCCCGAACACGCCGCTGGCCGAGCCCCCGCGGCCCCGCCGCGCTGCCATGGGCTGTCCCGCCGGCCACCGCATCCCCGGAGAGTCCTCACGGCCACCGCAGGGCCTCGGCATCCTCGCCCATCTCCGAGAGCCGTGGGCGCCAGCCAGCGCTTGGCAAGGAGGGGAAATCACGAGCAGGGCTGGCCTTTGTCCCCCGCGCTGCCATCGCCGGGCACAGCGCGGCAGCCGGGTGCTCCCCGGGCTGCGACAGCCCGGAGCGGAGGGACCGTCCCGGGAGCAGCCACCGGCCGGCTGGCCGGGCCGGGGATGGACCGGCCGACATCCTATGGAAACCCCACCTACAGGAAAAGGGAGGACCGGGCTGGTACAATGCCGGGGCGGGGTGGGGGCTCGTGGGGCGGCGCGGGCCCAGCTGCGACAGGGTGTGGAAGTGCCCTCCGATCCCAACCTGCAGGGACCGTCAGCGCTGTCACCTGCAGAGCACACTGCCCCGAAGGTGTGATTCCTACGGTCCCTGACCCACCACAAACCTCTTACGCTTCAGGAAGAGGTGATGGACTCCCGCTCCTGCCTTGACCCAAAGCCTTGTTCCCCCGCTGTTACACCTCAGACTTTGACTTACTCCCATTTTGCCTAAATCCGAGGGTGATCCCTGCTCCTTGCTCTGCCTTTGGAGGGCGATGTGCCCAAGCCACCTTTCCCAGCACAAAGCTTTTGACGATGTCACCAATTTCAGCTGGACACACCAGAACGAGCTGGTGAATCAGCGGGAGCGCGGCCACATCAAACACAGCCGGGAGGGCACGGGGGAAGGAGGGAGGCGCTGGCAGGCACGACCTGTGTCCGTTCAGGCCTCTCCCCATCCCTGCATCCGTCTGCCCCGGCCGCTCCCTGTCTTGGCACGTGCTCCATCCCAGCTTGGCTCAGCACTGATGTCCCTGGCGTCACTCCTGCACCACCAGATCCCTTCTTGGCCTTATTTCAGCACCGCGCCCCCAGCCCCCACCTTCAGGCTGCCCAGCTGTTGCACCAGTATCACCACAGCTGGCCAGCTGTGCACACACGGGTATCACAGCCTAAAGCCGTTCCATGTGTTCCTCCTGAGCCTGCAGAGCCCCCGGACCCTAGGCTGGGTTTACTTTGGTCTCGAGGTGACTGGAGGCCTTCGGGACAGGGAAGGTCGTGTGGAATTTTCCTTGGCCGTTGTGGAGCATCCACAAGGTGTGGTTGGAGCCCCACCAGCCACATCACCTTTGTGTCCCCACACCTTCCAGGCAGCCTCCAGTGTCCTGTGCCCACCTCGCCCTCTCCTCCTGCTTTTCCAGCCTTGATGGGCACCCCTTGTACCCCCAGCCTATTCCCATCCCAGGTGAGGCTCCTGCATCGCTGCTGTCATCCCTTTTCTTTATTATGGTAAATTTTGATGCCCCAGGGAGCAGCAAAACCAACCCCAGTGCCACGAGCCGTGCCCTCAGCTGGGTCGGGGCCACCGCTCAGCACAGCAGGAGGAGGGGACGGTGCCGCGGGGGGTGGCCGGAGCCCCGGTGCTATTCCCGGGCTCGGCCCCAGCTCCAGGTGACCTTTGCCGAGTCATTTCCCTGCTTTGTGCTCGCGCTTCCTCCCGCGCAGCCCGGGGCTCCCCGGAGGGATGCTCCCGCTCGCTCCCGCTCGCTCCCGTTCCCTCCCGCTCGCTCCCGCTCGCTCCCGCTGCCCGCGGAGCTGCGGGTGGAGAGCCGGATGTCTCCCAGCCCGTGCCCCGATTTTGGGAGGTGAGGTGGGAAGGCCACTTCCTTCTGCTGGGAAGGTTATCCCTCCACCTCGCGTGTTTTTAATGCTTTTCCTTTCCAGGGATGGAGCGGGACACAAGAACCGCGCTGGAACATCACAAGGGAAAGGAAATAAATGTGATACCCCAGGGCTGAGGAGCCCTGTGTGGGGTTTCCTTCTCCCATCACCTCCCAATCCCACTGCAGAACAAGCCAATGTCCCCGAGTACCCCGTGTTTAACTCACCACTGACACCACAGGAGGTGAATTCCCCCCACACCAGCACCCACCTGCCAGACCCCGCTTGCTGCCATCCCCACCCCTCGGCTGGGAGGATTCCAAACCTCCAAACCACTCCTTTTCCTCCAGGTGGGATTTTGAGCACCAGTTTTCTCAGGGAAGGGCTGGGAGGAGAAGTCACTGTCACCGGGCTGTGACCCCCTGAGCACCGTCCCCAGCCGGGCTGTACAGATCCCAGCACTGGTGACAGGTCTGGCCTGCCCAGGAGGAGCTGGAGGAGCTCCTGCATGAATTATTTATGGTTCTTCAGGAATAAATCCCCACGGAGCAGGCCTGTGACCCCCAGCCACCAGAACATTGCCAGCCGGCAGGAGGATGCTGCACAAGCATCGCTGAGCTGCAGATCAGTGCTGGGGAGGGAGGTGGACACAGTAATGCTGCAAGAAAATGGGAAAGAAAAACGGGGTCGAGCTGAGACTTGCCAGAAGCACCGGCAGGGAAATGAGATCTGGTGCTAAAAACAAAACATGTCTCCTCCTGTTTCCTGTTCACACCCCGGCGGCTCCCAGCGTGCTTCAGGACCTCCATGGACAATGTGGTGCCTACGAACACAAAATTCCCCTGCCAGGGATTAGGCTGCACCTGAACCCTTTCATTTAAAGCTCAGAAAGAGCCTCAGCCACATTCAGCTGCTGCAGTGCTTCATAAACTCACTGCCTGCAGTGCTTCCTTCAGCTCCTGCCTGGTGCTGCCAGTGCCCAGAGCAGCTGGAAATGCCATTTTCAGGAGCACAAACCTGGCTCCTCTGCAGCTCAGCTGCTCCCTGGGCTCCGGAGCAGGACGTGGGCACACGCCGAGCTCCCAGGGGTGCAGAGCTGTGCTGGAGGCACCGCTCCCCCTGTCCATCACAGGGCAGAGAGCAGCACCACCAGGCTATTTCGAGCTCCACTGCACAGCTGGAGATCTTCAAACTTTGTCATTTTGGGCTGGCACGGTGTTAGCTTGGGAGCAGGAGCTGTGCCATGACACAGCAGGGAGCCGAGGGCAGCTTCAAATGAGAGGGAAGAGACTCCTTCAAGTCTAATAATTTTCTCTGATGAAGACAGGCTGAGAGCTGGGGGTGTTCAACTGGAGAAGAGAAGGATCCAGGGAGAGCTCAGAGCCCCTTCCAGGGCCTAAAGGGGCTCCAGGAGAGCTGGAGAGGGACTTGGGAAGCCAGGACAAGGGGGAATGGGTTCCCACTGCCAGAGGGCAGGGATGGATGGGATATTGGGAAGGAATTGTTCCCTGTGAGGGTGGTGAGGCCCAGGCACAGGGTGCCCAGAGAAGCTGTGGCTGCCCCTGGATCCCTGGCAGTGCCCAAGGCCAGGCTGGATGGGGCTTGGAGCAGCCTGGGACAGTGGGAGGTGTCCCTGCCATGGCAGGGGGGGGATGGGATGAGCTCTAAGGTCCCTTCCCACCCAAACCATTCTGTGGTTCTATGATTCAAAAAAAAAACATCAAAAGAAGAGTTCAAAATGAGCACCGCTGGTGATACACCAAAGTTGGGCCTCATTGGGGTGCTCAGGGCTTATTTGGTCTCATCTCTGCTCTACAGCTGCTCCATGGGGTGGGAAATGGTGCCCGAGGGTGAGGACACCGAGGCCATGGACGCAGGATGGACCCTGAGGAGGGACGGGCTCCTCCAGGCTCAGCTCCACCTCAGGGAGGCTGCAAACGGAGATGGAGCAAGCACAGGCACGGCTGCTTCTCATCATTCCCCAGGGATCAGGAGGTTTATCCCGCAGCTGGAGCAGGCTCCCCAGGGAATGGGCACAGCCCCGAGGCTGCCAGAGCTCCAGGAGCGTCTGGACAGCGCTGCCAGGGATGCACAGGGCGGGATTGTTGGGGTGTCTGTGCAGGGCCAGGAGCTGGCTCAAGGATCCCTGTGGGTCCCAACTCTGGATATTCTGTGATTCTATGACTTTCCAGCCCGTCAAAGACAGCCTTTGCTCCCCTAGAAGTGTCACTCCCTTCCCAGCAGGACAACAATCCCTCCCTGAGCGTGAGGTGTGGGAGGAGATGGGTGCAGGTGCCGCTGCACAAGGTACCCAGAGCCTTCCCCAGCCGCCGGCAGGGACCTGGGAGGCTCCTGGGGCCCTTTCTCAGGAGGAAGGATGCGATGCCCCCTCTCACACCAGGCACAGAGCTCTGCGAGAGGTGGAGGGACCTTCTCTGGGCGGGGTCTGGCACCCCTGAGCCCAACTTCTCCATGAAACCAGCAGGAGACGCTGGCCGAAGGTGACCTCCGGGTGCCCCCCGCGCCAGCCTGGGCTGGGCTGCTCATCCTTCGCCACCCCACGCATTCCCTGGCGGTCCTTGCGGGCTCCTCCAGCGGTGCCTCCCCGCAGCTCCCGCTGCCTGCCGAGGCCGGGGCGGGCCGGGGAAGGCGCAGCCCCGGCGGTGCCCGCGCCGTGCAGTTGGGTCCGTCCGCCACGAGAGCCCACTGCTGCTCCGCGCTGCGCTCCGCCGCCGTCCCCGCCTGTCCCCGGCGCTGCCCGAGGGGCAGGGGGTGCTGAGCCCCCCAGCTGTCCCCACGGAGGGGCTGCGAGCACCCTCACCCTTCCCCCCAGCTCACGGGTCCCGGGGGGCTCCGCGCCCCCAGCCCTGCAGGGAGGCTCCGGTGATGCTGCAGCTGCCTCCCGTCCATGCTCGGCGGGTGCCTCCCTCCGTGTGGCACAGGTTTCGGGTGTTTCCCTCGGTTTCACACGATTTTAGGGCCGTTGCTCTGGGTGTCTCCCTCAGTTTGGCAGTTTTGGGGTGTTTCCCTCGGTTTTACACGATTTTAGGCAACTCTGCAACACCCTCCCGACTAAACCCTCCTCTGGGGGGGGTTATAAAGGTGCCTCCCCTCCTGCAGGGCAACACCTTAATTAGGAAGGAAATAAAAGGGAGGTGCAGGTGATCCCTGATCAGGATAGAGTTAATTATTGATGCAGCAGCTCCTGAAAGCTTCCCCCGGCAAAAGCCTGGCTTTGAGCAGAGCAGCTCCTGCCTGCCGTGCTCCAGGAGCTGCCCTGCGCAGAGGGGACGATAAGGAGAGTTATTGTTGCTCGGTGCTCATGAAAGGATTATTATTAAGGAGGGGAAGAAAGTTTCAAGTGAAGTAAATTGGGCCGGGCTGGCTGTTTGAATGGAGAGGAATAATGTTATGGTAATGTCATGCACGGCTCTGCTGCTCCAGGACCCTGACGTGGTTTATAAAGCCCGGTGCTACAAAAAGCAATTCTGTGAGCAGAGAGAGGCAGAGCTGGCCAAAGCGAAACGAGGAGAAGCTGTGAAAATGATGTTTTATTGTGTGGGAGAAAGCAGTGAGTTGAGATCTAACCCTTGATGTCCTTCTGGAGGAGAAAGCTGGCAGCATATTGTCACTCGCTTGTGTGATTTAATTTGCTATTCTGAGTCTTGCAGTAATTTCTTTCCTGTGCTCCAAAAGCTCCTATCGAAATTTCTGTTTGCAAATGAAACACACGGAAGAGCTGCCCAAGGCTGGGGCTTCAGGGCTGGATCTTTCCAGAGACGGTCATGTCCTGCTGACAGGATGGGAGCACGGGGCAAATCTGGGGACTCTGGAGCTCCCTCAGCACCACCGCTCACTGCCAGTTTTACCTGATTTTAGTTTGACACCACAAAACACCTGAACAATAGCCCAGGGTGGGTTCCCTGTGCCGCTCAGGGTGAGTGATGGATCCAGGCCACGGCACGCTGTGACATCAATCAGACCTATACGAGTCCCCAGCGGCTGTAAATCAATGAGTGCCAGCAATAATTACCCATTTCATCTTTCTCTTTATTAATATTTAGACATTTTTAATCTTTTCTCTCTAAACACGAGGTTTCTCTGCTGTGGGTGTCCTTCAGAGGGAGCTGCCAGGAAAGCTCCTGTTCCTGCGATTAAAGGCTTTCTGCTGGACCGAGCTGCTCCCTGAGCTGGAATGACACAGCCACCAAAGCTGGGGCACAACTCTGCTGCCTCGCCCCGGGTGGGTGACGCCGGCTGATGCCCCGAGAGGAGGGTGCAGCCTCTCTGGGGCCACAGTGCAGATCTTGTGGTGGCCACATGGGGGTTTCTCCAGCCCTCGGTGTGGGTGGCCACAACCTACAGACGTCACTTAAAGAGATCATGGAATAGTTTTGGTTGGAAAGGACCTTAAAGCTCATCCAGTGCCACCCCTGCCATGGGCAGGGACACCTCCCACTGTCCCAGGCTGCTCCAAGCCCTGTCCAGCCTGGCCTTGGGCACTGCCAGGGATCCAGGGGCAGCCACAGCTGCTCTGGGCACCCTGTGCTAGGGCCTGGCCACCCTCACAGGGAGGAATTTCTTAATTAGGAGAAGTCCCTAGAGGTGATTATCCCCTCAGGGGTGCTGTTAGGGTTAAACACATTGCAAACGAAGCCCTGTTTTGACATGCAAAGGGGAGCAGGACTCCCCGATTTCCAATGGAAATGACAGCCCTTATCTCCTCTAACAGGGCTGTGGCAGAGCTGATAGTGGCCTATCACCCCTGGAAAACAAACGGGAACAAAGTCAAAACAGAAAACAACCCTCCCAAAAAGTAATATAAATTATGTTTATTGTGGGATAAAAAGTTTCCAGCAAGTCCAACCACTACCCAGCTTTAAAGCAAGAAAAGGGCTGGAAATAAGTGAGAGGAAGGATCCTGGAGCATCTGCCCTGTCGGGAGCACCCCCAGCACCTGGAGGAACAGGTAAAGCCCATCTGTCATCCAGCTGTGCCCACAGGGATCTGTGCCAGGGATCTGAGGGCAGACACAGACCTGGCTTTTCCAGAGTGGGAGAGGTGGGAGCTGGATTCTGACTCCTGGGACTGTCCAGCAGAATAAATCCTTGCGGGGGATCCCAGAGGCTGCTCCGTCCCCAGGCACGGCACACAGCGAGGTCCTGCTTCCACCAGGAGGAGAAATGGGACTGAAGAGATCCCGGTGCCTCCAGCAGCAGAGACCCCAGGGCTGGACAGGGACCACGGTCTGACACCCCCAGGAGCCCGCAGGGCTCAGGAGGTTTCACCTCTCCTGCTCCCTCTGCGCCACCTCAACAAGGTTCTCCCCAGGGTGACGGAGCCACCTCAACACCACCCCACTGCAGGTGCCAACCCCACCCTCGCTGCCTCCTCGGGACAGCAGCCAGTGATGGGGACAGAGAGGTGGCCACAGCGAGGGTGGCCACAGCGAGGGTGGCCACAGCAAGGGTGACCTCAGGTCTCCCCATCCCTTTGCACAGAGATGCTCTGCCCAGGGTCACGTGAGCGTCCCCTCTGCTGCCAACACCTCCAGATGTTCAGCCAGCTGTGATGTGTCATTATCACCTCTCTTGCCTCTGCTGTGTCACCGCTCTTCTCTCACCCACCTCCACTGGGGACAGGACACGTTGTCCCCTGTCACTGGCTCCACCCAACACGGAATCAGGAGCTGCCTCTCCTCTCCTCTCCTCTCCTCTCCTCTCCTCTCCTNCTTTACTCAGAACTGATCCTAAAGGGTGTAGGACAGTCTTTTGCAAAGTAGAAAATATTAACTGAAAGGCTCATTGCCTGAAGTCCTGCACTGTGCTACCACAGGTCAGCTATGAGATGGGCTGGTCCAAACTTCCAGCTTGTCCCTTTTGAAAGAGAGCATCCTCTCCTCTCCTCTCCTCTCCTCTCCCCGGCTGTTTGCCCGGGGGGCTGAGGGGGCTGGCAGGGACAGGATGATGTTCCAGCCCCACAGTGGGGGAACAGGGGCTGTGGCATGAGGCAAAGAGGGGCTGGAGAATTCTCTGTGCCATCTCAACAGTGTAATGAGGACACTGCATGTGGAAACATCTTTCACTGGAAAACAATTCCAGGTGATGCAACTTCCAGCTGCTGCTAAGGGGCCAAGCACAGCCCCAGAGCTCCCCAGCTGGGGCAAGGACCAAGGCAGCTCTGCTGGCCACTCCCAGGCAGCGTGGGACAGGTAAAACCAGGGCAGGTAAAACCAGAAGAGATGCTAAAGCTGTCCCACGTAGGCTGAGCCTGGACTGGGACCCAGCTCCTGCCTGGGCACCCCTGGGCTGGACTTTGGGGGCCGGTGATGATCACTGAAGCTCCTGGCTGAGCATTGCTGGGGCCAGACATGTCCTGGGGAGATGCAGGTCCCTGTGAGGGCAGCGCTGAGTCCCGGGATACACGAACATCCCAGCCACTACTTTTCCAGTGGGACATGTCCCTGGAGCCCTGCCCAGGTGGCCCGGGGCCGTGTCACAGGTAGGTGATCTCGATGACATTGGGCTCAGTGCTCCCGTGGGGAAGGTGATGGTTGCAGGAGCAGTGGCAGCTCACTCCAGCCGAGTCCATGCCGGGCAGATCCCGGCCCGGCAGCTTCCCGTGGGAATCCAGCTGCCTCCAGTCCGTGAGGAGCACGCCGCTGTCCATGTGCTGGGGCATGGGCTCGTGGTACAGCGTGATCTGCACCGTGCGCAGCTGGGGCCCGTAGTGCACCACCAGGATGATGAACACGGCCAGCAGCACGAAGACGGCGACGATCACCGAGATAATGGGCAGCGCGTCCGATCTCTTGGTCACGCTCCTGACGATGGAGACGGGGGTGAAGGCAGCCACGTCCTGGGGCTCGGGCTGTCTCAGCTGGCCGCCGGGCACCGAGGCGTTCATGGCTCAGCGGAGTCACCTGGGACAGGGACACGGGGGTGACCACCGAGCAGAGCCCGTCCCTGTCCTTATCTCCTGCCCTCGAGCCCGCAGCTCCTGCCCGCACTCGCAGCTGCCAGGGAATGGGATGATCCCGTGAGTGTTCCCTCCCCCGGGCTCGCAGCACAGGATCCGTTTTGGTGGTTAAGGCTGGGGCTGCAGGATGAGGCAGTGCCCTGCATCCCCGTGTCCTGGCTCTTGTGGGGAGCCCTCGGCCCTCCCCTCTCCCGCCTCAGCCCCACGGTGCTGATCCAGGACCAAACCCCGCGGGGACCTCCCAGGGGGACCCAACCCCGTAAGTCGCCCCCCACCAGAGGCAAGATCCCGTGGGAGCCAGCACGGGTGGGAGCAGGGGGCAGTGGGAAAGGAGGGAAGGAAGGAAGGAGAGTCCTGCCAGCCCCACGGGGTACCTGGGCGTCCCTGCTGCCTGGGAATCATCCTCTCCAGCGGCGGGGCTGGGAGCTGCCGGCGGGGCGAGCAGGGCGAGCTGCGGGCTGGTTCTCCGGTGAAGGTGCAGCCAGACTCACCTCGGAAGCTGCCACGTCACGGCCCGGCCCCGCAGCCGCCGGGGCTCCCCGGGGCACACGAGGAAGCGCCGGCTCATCCCGCGGGCAGCGCTGCCCCCGGCCCTGCCCGCTGCCACATCAGCGCTGCCGCCCCTGCCCGCGACCCTGCTGTCCCCCGCTGCGGCACAAGGGCCCTTTTGTCCGGGGACGAGCACCCTCCCCCCTTCGGCTGCAGGAAACCTCCCTCCTGCCACCGGCGGGGCGTGCAAGTGTCGTGTGGCGGAGGAAGGGGTGTACAAACCCCCGTTCTGCCCGCGGGCTCTTTGCAGAGCCCGGCGCGGTGAGCCCAGGCCGTGCTCCGGGCTGGAAGGGCCCTGTCCCGAGGGGTCACAGCCCAGGGATGTGTCCCTGCCGGGGGTCCCACTGCCTGCCCGGCTGTGGGGTGAGTCCAAGGGGAGCTCTGGATGCTTTGGGCCTCCAGCCCAGCGGTTGGACTGGATGATTTTGGAGGCTTTTCCGACCTAAAGGATTGTGTGACCTGCTGGGGGTCACAGGCAGGAGGCGGTGCCAGGTCAGGGCCGGCACATCGCTCCCCTCACCCGCCGGCCGTGCCACCAGGCTGCAGGGATGCCCTCCGGGCACGCAGGTACATCCCCCTGGCCCGGGGATGCCGTGTGTCACACCCTCTGCCACTGGGAGTGACCTTGAGCACATCTCAGAGCGGAAAACATGGATCCCCCGGAGTTTTAGCCATTACAAAACATTTCTTCCCACCCTTCCACCCCACACCACCACTGCTCTTACCTGCAGGCTCTCAGCAGACAGGCTGGGGTGAATATTTGGGCTCTGTCCTTCCCGCACGTGGGGAGGACGGGGTGGGAAATGCCTTTTCCACCATCCAGCCGAGCATCCAGAAGAGATTGAACTGTGTGTGAGAGCTTCTGGGTATTTGCACTCATTTCAGGATTCAGTAAAACCTTAATCTACAGCATAATCTCTGAGCGTCACATCTGTGCAAGGGACAAAAGGATGGGGGGGCTGCTGGCAGGGGGTTTGTCCCAGCAAAGGCTGCTGTGGAGGCCGTCAGCCTTGGGCCTGGAGGTTCTCCTGGGGGGCTGGAGGGCTTTGAAGAGACCCACGGAGCGTGAGGAGCTGTGCCACGCCCAGGGATCGTTGCCTCCAGTCCTGCTGCTGTCTGCCAGCTGTGGGAGGCAAGGATGCAGTGAAGGAGCAGCTCCTTTGCTTTTTGGCTGAGGCTCTGTGGCTTTTGGGGGGCTGTGGGAGGGGGCTGGGCCAGCCCTTCAGACCAGGAGACAGAATCCTGTGGCTTTGCATCCTGAATGCCCCCACGGACCCCCTGAGATGGGCACGCCGGAGTCTTTGCCAGGTGGGGACACTAAAACCCCCAAACAGCCACTGGCACCCAGCACAGGATAAACCAGAACCTGTGGAGCTCACACTGACAGGCAGGACCCGCACGGACCAGCACAACACAAGGTCAGGCACAAGAAACCAAATGCCTGAACCCCTTGGGCTGCAGGGGGGCAGAACCAGCCCGGTTTTCCAGTTCCTCCCCTTGTCAAGGAACTGGGGATGGGGCAGGCCCAAGCCCAGCAGGGCTGTGTGTCCTGCAGAGAGGGAGGCTGTGCTGCCTGGAGAACACCATCCCAAAGCCACCATCCCAAAGCTGGCGTGTCCCGGTGCCCAGACTCGCTGGAGCTGCCCAGGGAGGCCCTGGGGACAGGGCAGATCCAGCTGCTGGGCTACCCTGGCCCCGCAAGGAGCAGTTATTCCCAGATTCCTCATGGATGTGTAAGAAACCCCCTCTCAGCTGGCAGGGAGGCTCCTCCAGCAGCTCTTACCCCAGGGAGGCCCAACACAGCCCTCATGCGGGGGTGATGGGACATGGGGCACATCCTACCCCACACAAAACACCTCCCAAAAACCCCCAGCAGCACAAGGAAGCCGCTGGGGCCCAGAGCAGGGCATCCCTCCGTGCCGGGAGCCGAGCCCCCAAGCGAAGCTCGGCGAGGTTTCCTCCGCCGCCGGTAAGCGATGTCTCACATCCTCCCCGGCCATAATGGGCTGAAAAACACAGTTCCCCTGTGGATTCAGCCCGTTTCCTCCTATTCTTTCACAGGAAGCCGTGTGAGAGTCAGCCCCGGCGGGCGAATCGCGGCTCGCGGTCCCTCCCGGCATGGCCAGAGGCTCCGCGNCGGCATGGCCAGAGGCTCCGCGAGCCGCAGAGCAGCGCGGAGATGCTGCTGCCGTCGGTCCATCCCCTCCTCTGGCTCCTCCTGCTGCTCCCAGGTGAGCTGCTCCACACACCCCGGGGGGATTTGGGGGGCCCGGCTTCCCGGGGGGCTGCAAAGGGAAGCGGGCAGAGGCTGGAAGGTGTGGGAGCTGCCAGTGGGAAGCTCAGCCTCTCAGCTCGGGGGTGGCAGGAGTCAGGCTGCTGGGGAAAGGTGGCTTTGTCAGGTTTACGGGGTTTGTTTGGCAGTGCTGGAGTACAAAACTTTGTTTCCTGGTTAATGAAAGGAGAGTTTCTGCTGAGGGCTGCGATGCTGAGGCGTTTGTAGTAAGTGGCTTTTCTCAAATCAGAGTAAAGGTGGAACGTTTAAATGTGCAGGACATTATTTTCCTCAGAAATACCTTTTATTTGCACTTTTCCCTCTCATTAATATAAATACAAAGCCCACGTGCACGGCTTGTGCAGAGCACACCTCGTCCTTGCCGTAATAATTCTGTTGCTTTGGGGTAATTCTGCTTTAACTTCTCTTTCCCATGTGAGTGGAGGTGTGGGATGAAGGAGCTGGTTTCCTGTTCCAAAGGATGACAGGCTGCTTTTCCCTGCATTGTCAGGCACCTCGTGCCTTGCTGACAGCTGTAGTAGCTGGGAGCTGGAATACATCCAAAGGAATATAAAATAATGCGTCTCCAACTCCGAGGTTTTATCATTAAACCATAGAAGTTGCCTCGGGTTACAGCCACTGTGCTGGTAATAATGGGATTTTTAAAAGGCAGAGAATCATAGAATGGTTCATGGTAGAAAGGAAAGATCACCTCATTCCACTGAATATAGAAACCAATTCAGTTTGTAGCTGTATAATTCCAAGAAATAAGAGCACGTGGATTGGAAATTTTCCCTCTTCATTAGAGGGCAACGCTGCTGCCTTCAGCAGAGGGGGGATGTGCGCCTGGGATCGGATCAAGGGTCACATCAAGAGGCTTTGAGTGCCTTGGCCACCCTGTGACACTCCTTAATGCCCACCCAGAATGCTGTTTTCCCCTCTTAAAACTCCTTGGAAGGGCTTTCATGGGACAGGAACGCCACAGTGGGGTCAGGCCCCTTCCCTGGCTCGCCTGCACCACGCCGGGATCCACAGAGCGGGACCCGCAGGGGCACTGCCCAGAATTCCAGCTGCCAGCAGGACCTGGCTGCCGCAGCATCAGGCGGGTGGGATGCCACCCTCCATCCTTCAGTCCCAAGAGCATCACTCTGGCCTCTCAAAGCCACCTGTCTCAAACCAGGGGCAGGGACCACCGCCCTCGCTCACGGCACCGTCGCACCTCTCCCACCAAACCACCGGCCTTCCCTGGAACGTGTCCTGGCTCCCTCTTCTGCGCTGACCCAACAGCTCCAAAGGGGCTTTTTAAAATCATTTCTAATTGTACAGCAAGTCCCAGGGGGAAGCTCCTGCACGAGGCAAAGCAGCAGCTTAGTGAGAGGGGCGGAGGGCTCCATGATGCCGCTGATTTCCCGGCACACTGGCAGCTGGAAAAGGGAATTAGGGGCTCTGGAAGAAGGCTGCCTGCCCTGGGGGAGATGGAGGGAACCTTGAGGAGACAGAGAATTAGCTTTGGCTGGACACCACCACCTGCCTGTTCCCACACAGGCCTTTCTTGCTTTTGCTTGGTGCAAATTCAATATTTCATTAATTTATCGTTTCCTAAATTAAACTTCTCTGCTCTCATGGTTATTTCTAAAGGGAGGCTCACATAAGGGACATTCAAACTGTTGTTTTCAAATTGCTGAAGTGAGAAGGTCTGGCACATTTCCAATTTGTTTTTCCTCCCCCCAGAAACACTTAGCAGAAAATTTGTCCAAACAAACCTCTTCCTATGGACCCTTCCCATTACAATGGGCAGGCATTTTCCAGACAAAAGATTTCCACTGAAAAAATTCCTCGTCAAAGCTGATGAAAACCCAGCAGGATTTCCCGCTGCTGTTGTTCCAGCCACTGCTCTCCTTATCTGTGCCACAGCCTGTGGATGGATAATGCCATGAGAAATGAGGAGTTTCAAAAGCAGACGTATTTCGAGATATATTTTCAATAGAATCAAAAAGATGGGGTGCAGGTCAAGGACAGGCACCCAGATTCCAGACCTGCATCCTCAAACCAGGGCATCCCAGAGCAAATTCCTCAGCCAGGGGCGAGGCCAGCCCAGCCCTGACGTGGTGAACAAGGAAGAGAAAGCAGGAGGTGGTTTGGAGAAATGTTTGTTCACACAACAAACTGCTCCCTTCGGTAACACGAAACCCCTCCGGTGACCCTGCAGATCCGACTGCAGCAGCTTCCAGGAATTATGTCCCATTTACAAGAGGTGAGTCAACAACAGGTGTCCTTGGAGGAGGTGCTGCTGGTGTCCCCAAGCAGGAACGCTCCTGCCGGGAAGCCAGGCTGGAGAGGGGAGCTGTGGCTTCTTCTGCAGCACCAGCAAAGGCCCAGCCCCAGCTGGGAGCTCTCCTGGCCCCACTTCCCAGAGGAGCCCACCCAGCATGACCCAACCACCTCAACAAGGGAGAAGCTCCCATCTGGGTCCAGAGCAGACACCAGGATGGTCAGAGGGATGGGGCAGCTCTGCCATGGGGGAAGGCTGGGAGAGCTGGGAGGGTTCACCTGGAGAAGGGAAGGTTCCAGGGAGAGCTCAGAGCCCCTTCCAGGGCCTAAAGGGGCTCCAGGAGAGCTGGAGAGGGACAGGGAACAAGGGATGGAAGGACAGGACAAGGGGGAATGTCCTTAAGCTGAAGGAGGGCAGCCCTGCAGGTGGGGTCTCACCTGAGTGGGGCAGAGGGGCAGAATCCCCCTGTGGGGAGATGTGAGATATGGGGGGGTACATAAAGAGCTATGAAATGTGGGAATAAAACTTGGGTGATATCACCAGGCTCATTCACCTAAAATCTGGACTCACAGGAATTGTCAGGCCAAGATGCTTTACCTGGCCTGTAGCTGTTGCTTCTGTGAGACTGGAACCTCTTCCAAGCAGGGTTATCCTTCTTCTCTCCCAGCACTCAAGCCAGGACACCAAAGAAAAGCAGGCAGAAAGAACAGGGATTATGAGAAATCTCTTTGCCACCAGCCCTTTCACACCTTGTCTCCTGAACCAGTCCCAGCAGATCCCATTCCTGCTTGGTGGTTCATGAACACCACAGAGCAGCACTCAAATAAACCTGGGGAATCTCGGAACTACTGGAAAGAATAATCAGACTGGGGAGAAACTTGGAAAGTCTCCTCTGTAAAGTGCTTTGAGCTCTGCTAATAAATAATATTATTAAAAACCTGTAGGCAGGCAAAAAGCACAGGCTGGGCTCCAGCTCCCATGGAGCCTGGAATGGTGGTGCAGCCATTTCTCATTTGCACTGGGCATGGAGTGATTTCCCCTCCAAAATCCCAGACCCAGCTCCAAACCTGAGGAGCAGCACAGCCAGGAGAAGGGCAGCACCCACATCGCCAGCACTGCAAACACCAGGAGCAAACCCAGAGCTCTAAAATGAGCAGGCCAGAAGGAAACTGGGACCAGCGAGCAGCTGGGAGGGTGATGGAGCAGCAGCCTGGTGGGGCAGCGGTGGTGCGGCCAGGAGAAAAGCCACGCTGCTTTTCCTGCCAGGAACAACCCCTTTGCGTGGACAAACCAGCCCTGGGCAGCGCGGTGGCGCAGCGGAGCCGCTCCGCGCACGCAGCTTCCCCACATTGTTTGTCCCCCGGGTTGTTTTCTACATCCAAGTGGGTTTTAATTGCCTCCCACTAAGATCTGCTTCCAGACTGGCTCACCAGAGAGGAGCATGGAATGTGATGCTTGGAGAGAATGCCCAGGCCCAGGCCCAGCCCTTGAGGACGGGCAGAGGAAGGCAACGATTAATTTTAATTGCTGATGAGATCCGGGATTAATTCCTGGCTCTCTAAACTTTCCATAACACTTTGACTGAGTCATTACAATGCAGAACCACTTGGCAGTGAGTTGCCAACCCCCCCACGCCATTTGGGAATTAGACACTTGAATACCTCTGTGGATCTGGCCCTGATTTAGGCTGTCAGTTATCCAGCCTGCAGAACAACACTTTTCCTCTCTCTCCTCCACAATTCCCACCCCACCTGTTCTGCTGTGAGACCCTCAAGGCAGAGACACGTTATTTAGGCACTTAATAAAACAGGACCTAGGCTTTGGCAGAGCTCTCTGCTTTCCAGGGTTCCTAACAGAGGATTTTCTCCATGTGGAAGTCCTAAGAATTGGGTGCTGCTCACTGCTGCCATGTTTCACCCAGGACACAGCTGCACCTGTGTTAAGTGGCTGGTATTTTTTTTTGTCGTGAGTCATCTGACAGAAGTGCCAATATCTGAGTTGAAAAGCCTATTTTTAAGTTGCTGGATCTCTTTTCTGAAAGCGTTTTCAAGCACGGGGTGACACTGAGGTACCAGCACTGCCCCGTGGGCTCTGCAGGTGGGACATCCCCCCAAAACTGCCAGGGAAGGGACAAGCCCAGGGTTCCTTGTCACTGGGAATAGATGGTCCCTCCCCATCAGCAGTTCCGAGTGGACAGGACCAGTCCCTGTGACTCCACACCAGTGCCAGAGGTCCCCCCAGTGACTCCAGCCCTCTATGAACACAGGCTGGACACCAAAAGCCTGTCTTGAGCCTGATCTAAACCCTGCTGAAGCCTTTCCAATTGCTGGCCAAGGTCTCTATAGGAGGCCCTGGCAAAGTCTGGGGGTTTAAAGTCAGTCCCTCTCTTTGGTCAGCGCCTGGAAAAACCATGCTTTAGATGTCTACAATTGCCAAAAATAATACCAAAGCAGAAGCACCTCAAATTCACCTGTCTTTTGGTTGACATCATCCTCTCTTTGTGCCGAGGAGTGAGTGGGGTGAGCTGCTGGCTTTGGGAATATCACAGCTGCCACGAGAGAAGGCTCCAGGTCAGTCTAGACACACCTAACCCCACAGGAAAACAACTGCCAAAACCAGAAATCCAAAATTCTCCTGTTTACCCTTTGGAAAAATGAACCGGAAAGCAGCAAGCACCGAGTGCCAAATGCAGCTGCAGCTCCGACGTGCTCCTCTGCAGCCCTGCAGCTCCGGTGGCTGACTGGGACTTTCCCATGACAGCACGAGCAGAAAGCCGTATTTCCCATCGTAAATCCCTCAGCCAGCCCCAAGTCTCCACCCAGGACTGCGCAGTCCAGCTGTAAATCCTTTGCACCCAAACGCGCAACAAACTCCTTGGCAGCGCCCGCGCGCGTGGAAGGGCTTTGATGTTTATTGCAACTGCAGCTGCGCCGGCCGCATCCTGGTTATTGCTGGGAGCTGTTTATACAGCCAGGGCTCTCCACGCTGCACACAGTGCTGGGAGGGGATGGTTTCCAACTCCAGCATCCCCTGGGATGTCTGCAGGGAGCCGCGACGCGTGGCGCGTTTTGTTCATCCCCATCCTGCTGCCCAGCCCCACAACGGGAGTTCGGTCTCATCCTGCTTCGCACAGATCCATCCCGCTCCTGCGGGATCGGGGATGCTGAGCACCCTCCCCCAAAGAAAACACCCAACAGAACAGGACTTTTGCTTATTTGAGTTGGCAGGGAAGGCACAACAAGCAGCAGCAGCGGCCAGAAGTCAGAGCCAGGCCTGCTCCACTTTGAAATGAATGTGGATGTGTTTAGAGAAGCCAGGGCCGTTTATTCCGGAGCAGAATGCCAGAAGGGGATCTCCATCCCTTGGCCTCTCCACAGCAAGGCCGGGCACTTCTCCACAGCAACACTCCAGAGCAAGGCAAGCATCGGCCCAGCCACATGAACTCCAGGAACTGAGCACTGGGAAAAAACTGCTTTTCCATCTTTTTTACAATAAACGCCACAGTTTAGGTTTGCAAACGGAGAACTTCAGAAGTTCTCCAGTGTGATGCTCAGTGACAGGACAAGCTGCAGTGAAGCAAGTGTTGAGTACAATCCTCTTCCTCCTGTCCAGCGCCAGGGATGCTGGAGCTGTCCCATGGATGGTCCCATCAGGGATGGCAGAACAGGGCACTGTCACCTCCCTGACCCTCAGCTTCCTCCCACCCCTAGAGGCTCTGTTCAAGCTCTCAGATTTCTCCCCATCTGCACCAAAAATGGTGGAATCAATGGCCAGCTCAGCACCTTCATTCCCCTTTTCCTTTGGCCAAGTGCAGGCAGCAGCTCTTTCTCCAGCGATCTGGGTGCTTCCGCACGACATGTCCATGAAAAAGTACCTGTGATCACTTCCATAAATGTGTCACAGACACTTCTCCCCGCAGGAAAACACAACAATGGGTCCTGCAAGGGAATTTTGGAGAAAGAGGAGCTGTTTGAGTCTGGCAGCTGCTGGAGGATATTGACCCCTCATGATGATCTCAGCACTTTATTTCTTGTGCCAAATGTAGAGAGTACCTTAAGACATTTGCAAACCAATGTCCAGAATCATCCCCCTTCCTCAAAATAAGCATCTCTACCTCTTTAGGAAGGGCAAACATGCCTAAAACACTTCTTTTTCCCATTATATTAATTGATTTAGTAGGTGATGGTACAGCTGCCCATAACCCTGTCTCTTACCATCCTGATACTCCTGTAACTTGCTCTTCGAAACCCCTAGGGAAGGATATCCCATGAATTCTCCAACACAATCACTCCTAGCACCTCACTATCCTTGTGCTAAGGCAGGTTCCTATTGCTCAGCCTCCCTTTTCCTTGCTGCACATCAAGGCCCTTGTTTTCTGATCCTGCTCCAAACAGAGATAGAAAACCAACCAGTCCGTTCCTCTCTGTGTAATGAAAGATCTGATCCTGTCTCCTCTTCCATGGACTGAACAGGACAGTTTTCCCAGCCTGCTGCCCAGCAAACTAGAAGAGAAAAACATGGAAAAGGTCTGAAAAGTGCGGTCTGATTTTCACAGCCAAACCGTGTCTGGGAATAGACCACATTTTATTATGTATTCACCATGGTTTACACGCTTCCTGTCTGGCTGGGATCGTTGTCATAAAGCCTCAGACACAAAAACAATTACGGCTCCAAAGCAATTCCATGAGGAAAATGAGATCAATTCAGGAACTTGCTACACCCAGAGGGTGCCGAGGGTGAGCTCTGAGCCAGGCCCTGGGAAAGCACACTCAGTGCTGAGGGTCTCCTTCCAGACACCCTTCTCTGCAGGGCCCTCAGCCTCCCCAGGCACCAGCAGCTCAGGGACCTACCCTAAAGTTCATCCGCATCACCCCCACAGCTCCTGGTATCAAATCATGGAATCCCAGACTGGTTTTGCTTGGGAGGGACCTTAAAGCTCATCCCATCCCACCCCTGCCATGGGCAGGGACACCTCCCACTGTCCCAGGCTGCTCCAAGCCCCAATGTCCAGCCTGGCCTTGGGCACTGCCAGGGATCCAGGGGCAGCCACAGCTGCTCTGGGCACCCTGTGCCAGGGCCTGCCCACCCTCACGGGGAGGAATTCCTTCCGTTATGGGGTGTTGCAGGCTGGAGATCTGAGATAGGTCAGAGCTACAGTGGTTTAGAATTGCCTGGTCCCCTCCTTGGTGAGAAAGGGGGTCTGGGGAGGAGCTCCCTCGCAGCTGGCTCAGGAGAGATGAGAAGCAGCAGCTGAGCTGCATCTGCCCCCAGGGAGGGCAGGTTCTGGCTGAAAACGGGCACTGCTGTGCCCTGGCTGGTGCTGCCTGGCTGGTCCTTCCCCTGCACCTCCTGCAAAGGCACTGCTCCCACCACAGACCACTGAGGCATCGTGAGGGGACAGCGTGCTGGAAGGATTCAACCTTCCCTGCTCTCCCTTTCTGCCCAAACCCTTTGTCTCCCGTGGGACTCTGGTGAGCTGCATCACCAGTGGAGTCAGATTCAGCTGCTTTCTGTACCTGTAGTGTCATTTCTTTCATTAAACTTAACCACAGAGAGCACCAGGGTCACCAGCAATAACCATTTTAAAATCCCAATTAGGATGTGCATTCCAGCAATGACAGACTCAAAGTCACCTTCCCAAAGTTAAACCAGCTGGGTTGGATTTGAGCATTTAAAGTGTATTTACATTTTCCAGGTCTCGTCCTCAAGTGTGGGACATTTCTTTCTCCTATTTTCAAGGGCAGCATTTTTAATTGGCATCGCATCTAACCCTTGGGGTTGGACTAGATGGCCTTGAAAGTTCCCTTCCAATCCAAAATACTCTGCTCTGTGATTCCGTGAGGACAGGCCTTTGGGAGCTGGGGCTTAAAGGAGAGTAGGAGACATGAGGGATTGGGGCAGGGGTGCTTTGTCATGAATCCAAAAGCAAAGCAAACAAATAAACCAAAGCAAACAAAGCCACCTTTCAGTTGAGGAACTGGGGACTCGGTGAAACACCTACAACTTTGCAGTGACCTACAGGACTACCCAGCCCTACAGGGAAGGCAGCTCCTGAGAGCTGCAGCTCCCTCCAGACTCACAGCCACAGGCTTCAGCCAGCTTCCCAGGATACACAGGACAGGAAGGAGAGCCAGTCCCATCAGCTCCTGGAAGCTTTACAAACCTCATCCATCCATTCCTTAAGCTCTCAAGGGAACAAAGTGTCCAAATGTGTGTCTTAATTCTTTGAACAGCACCAGGACACAGGTCACACACCCTTCTCTGCCAAGGCTGAGCTGAGGCAAACAGCTCACGGGGAGGGAATGACCCCACGGATTTCTGTGGCCCCCCAAAGGGTTCAGCTCCAACTGGGGAGGAGGACATTTATCCTGGCTGGATAAACTCCAGTACTAATTTACTCAGAGCCTGATAGTTTTACACTCAGTAGAACTCCTTTGCTACTACTTCTCTGCTGATGCTTTTGGGGGGATCCCGTATCTCAACGTCATTCCCACAGAAGGTGAGGAAAACCCAAGCCACACAAGGAACAAGAGCAGCAGTGCGTTAGTGCCCATCACAGATCAGCACGCTCACACTTCTGCTCTTTCCTTTCAGGTCCTACAGCTGCCACAAACTCCTCCACCCCCGCTGGAACAGGTACCTCTGGCTTGTGATGTGCTTTATGTGTCTGTTTGGATGTGGATGCACGTGGAAATGGGGGGCTGCAAATGGAGAGGTCCCAAATGGGGCCCTGATTCAAAAATCCCATCTGCTGAAGGATCTTCTCCCGGGATCCTGCCTCTGCCTGCCCCATCCATCACCATTCATCCCCAGATCTCCAGGGGTCATGGAGGGCACTGTGCCCCAGAGGGTGACCTGGCTGGGCTCATTTTTGTCTGGAAGAGAGTGAGGCTGTGTTCCAGGAAGCCTGGGGAAAGCAGAGGAATTCCACCTTACCTTTGCTCCCTGTTTTCCCAGCTGTTTCCTAGCAGCTATGGATCCACGGAGCTGCCAAGCTCCCTCTGGTCCCTACACCAGTGACAAAGCCTCTCCTTGGCATCTCCTGTCCCCCTCACCCTTTCTGCTCTCGTTGGCCACAATGGCCCCTTCCTGGCCCATCCTTGAACCCTCCCTGTGGGATCCCACCAACCTGGAAACGTCACCTCCGTGCCTCTGCTTGCGTTCCAGGTCAACCCCAGCCAACAGCACACAGCCCTGAAGCAAAGACCCGCAGCTCAGGTAACGCTCAGCTGGAGACCGAGGAGAGCGGCTCGGGGACATCCCAGTGTCTAACTGGTCTGACCTCAGCCCGACTGCTCCACCCAGCAGTAACTGGGGCTGTGCAGAGGACAGTGGTGAGGAGGAAGGAAATTTTGTGGTGTCAGGGCTTCTGATCCAGCCAACTCACCCCACAGGGATCAAGGCACAGGTGTGAGCAAGACCAGGGGGGGAAGAAGTCACTAAATTGAATAGGGAGAATGAGGTGATCATGGAATCCCGGAATCCCAGAATGGTTTGGGTTGGAAGAGACCTTAAAGCTCATCTCATCCCATCCCCTGCCATGGCAGGGACACCTCCCACTGTCCCAGGCTGCTCCAAGCCCTGTCCAACCTGGCTGATCTTTAAGATCCCTCCCAGCCCAAGCCTTTCTATGATTTTGTGGCATGTACAGAAAACCAGTTACACCAGAAATGATCCCTCCAGCTCCAGATCCACATCGGTTAGTGTCCACTTGGATCTTTGGAGTCAGATCTCTTCCTGCTATGTTTCAGGGGAAAAAGAATCTAAGCATAGCTACCCTTCCAGAAGGACCCCAAAAATATCAAGGAATAAGATCTCAAAAAGATCTCTGCTTCTGCTTCCAAGCCTTGCAGGAAAAAAAAAAGAAACTTAAACTTAATTCTAATATTTCAGTGAAGCATTTGGATAAAGGGGAAAAAAACCCCCACCACACTAACCTCGAAACCACAATTTTTTCAATTTACTGGAAAGCTGAGAGAAGTCTAAACAAGGAACTTGCCTATAAATTCCCAGCTGGTGATCCATTCTTTCTTGCAAAGGTTTATTGAAAGCTCTTTCCCCCACATCTTGCTCTGGATCAGGTGCAGTTTGGAGCAGCAGGTTGAGGCAGAGGACGGAGCCTCCAGACCACTTCAAGAGCTGAATTATTTGTGCTTGGAGACTCTCAGCGAAATGAAATGTGAAAGTTGGCATTTCAGAGCACAAGGAAATGATCACATGGGTGCCAGGCAGCTCCAGGCAGTTCAAGTGTCCGGTGACAGAACACCTGCACTTTTCAAAGCAGGGAAAGAAGCAGTGGCAAACCCCTGACTCTCTCCACGTGTTTGCTGAGCTCGGCCAGCTCAGCATCTCCCCACAGTGAAAAGAGCAAAAGTGAATCCCAAAGTACAAGAGCTCCTTCACGCTGAGCAGGTTGAAGGCTATTTCCATGCTTTCCCTAGCAGATTATTCCTAACTCTCGAGGAGTTTGAGGACTCTGCAATAGCTGTGCCCTCTCCAGGCTGCTTCTGAGCTGAACTTTTTGAAGTAACACTACAATTTCCCCCCAGAGCCGTCAGTAAAATCAACACCAGCGACCACCCTGAGCCTCACCTCTGTGGGTCAAACCACTTCAGCCAAAACCTCCCCCATCGCTACAACAACCCTGACAGCAACCACTCAGCGAGGTAAGGATGGAAAACTCAAATATTTGCTCAGGCAGGACCTGTTTGTGCCTCCCTCCTTATCCAATCCAAAGTGCGGGCATCAGAATATTGGGCTAGTCCACACCATGCTGGTTATTCAGCAATTCTGCAAATATTGAATTTCTCTGAGTCTTTGCTGAAACAGCTCATTCCAGCTCCCCAGATGGACACAGCCAGGCCAAGCCCATATCAGAAAATCCAGATCATGCTTTATCAAATATTGGAGCAGCCCCAGCCTCCCCAGCCTCCCTCCCCAAGCTCACCTGTCGGGTACACTGAGCTGACTCCACACCTTGCTAACCCGGCACCCTGATGTCTGTCTGGAGGGAAAGTATCCTGCAAATAAAGATATTTACTCCATAGACACCCAACAGCTCTCCACAGTGGAATCTGTAGCAGCTTCACAAGTTAACTGTCCTTTCCCGTGTTTTCTTTCTCTAGATGGTAAGTCCAGCGGAAACAGAAGCACGGCAGCTCCTTCTCCAACACCTCAAGGTACTTTGTCCTTTTGTAGAGTAACAATAAGATCAGATGATTTCATGGCAATCAATGGCACAGGTTCTCTAAGCACAAGTCTTTTTTGCGGGTTGAGCCACTCAAAATCACACCTGGTGTCCTTATAAGCAGTGATAAAACACAAGATAAATGCTCTTAGCATCCTCTGCTGGGATGAACTTGTGCAGCTGAACAATGGATCT
This sequence comes from Struthidea cinerea, assembly GCA_013397865.1. NCBI lineage: Eukaryota > Metazoa > Chordata > Aves > Passeriformes > Corcoracidae > Struthidea > Struthidea cinerea. The sequence goes on from VZTI01000268.1 coordinate 182,934, forward strand.
ATGTTTAGGAGAAGGGAGCCCTTTTAAATAAATATAATTTTGCTTTTGACAGTTTGCTTAACCCAACCTGTAAGCACAAATTAGGGAATTCAGTAAGAGTTTTCTCAGAATAAGGGCAGAATCCAAGTGATTGGAAGGCTGGAATCTGACAACTGAGCTGATTCCCCAGTAAAGATTAGCCTCAAAAATCTGCAATGGTCAAGAAACTGCTCTGCCTCTCCAAGTACCTCTCAGATCTCTAACGCAAGCAAGGTGAGGAACCCGTGGTCAGCTGTGCCCACACAGATGCCCACCCAGCACGGTTGTGCCCTGCTAAGCCAGGAGCCCTTTGCTCAGAGCAGACTGCTGTTCATTCCAACCCTGATTTACCACCGAGAAGCTCCGCACATCTCTGACTATAGATGCTGATGCTTCCAAAAGCCAGCTCTCCCATTGTGAGAGACCCAGCATTTCCCAGGGATGGGGTATCTGTGGCAGGCTCAGCAAACCACAGCTTCTGCTCGTGGCTAGAAGAACAATTTCAGAATGAAACAAAGAATTCAACGACTGGGGAAAAAATTGTACAGCAGCAGACCCTGCTTCTCCAGACTGTTCTGCTCCGTGTGGCTTCTGAAAGAGTTAGGTTGGTTATTTCATGCCTTTTCCCCTTTTTCTTCTGGCTTTTGGCAAAATCCCGTTCCAAAGCAGGGATGTTTGCTGTGGGACAGGACCTGGGTTCAGCTGCTGCCCGGGGCAGTGCCAGGAGCTGTGCACGGCTCTCCAGGCACCACATCCCTTTGGCCAGCGCTGCTGCTGGGAACGTGGGGGTGGGAAAGCAGGGAAGAAGATCCTACTTGACCTACAAATGATCTTCTGAAGCTCTGAACTATCACTTTTAGTCTCCTGACAGGGCCTGTAGCTGCTCATTAAGGTCAATGCAGACACTCTGGCTGTTCAACAACAGCCTGGAGGCAGCAAAGGATGTTTTTTCTCTGTACAAGTGAAACACACGGGCTGGCTTTACATTTCCTGCACAGGCACTGGAAGCAGCTGTCACAAACCAAGCAGCTTCACACAAGGCAGTTTATCCCACTGAGAACTGGACTCCTTGCTCGGACAAACCTCTGTGCTGCCACAGCTAGCCTACATATGGTGTGCAAGTTAGCTCACCTCAAATGGGTTTAATTACTTCTAGATAACCTAGGATAGCAAATCTACTCATTTCAAGTCCAGGGACAAGCCAAATAGTCAATCCACACCCACATTCCGCAACATTTCTTCCCCTAAGCAGATTTATTTTAAAGTCTCAATGTTTATGACCTATAGCAAATCTGTTAACCTTCACAGCTCAGTCTTCCAGCCTCCCCTTGCTGTTTCTGCCCCAAATCTGCACCTGGGACAGCAGACCCTAAAGAGGTTACAAAAGGGTATTTGAACTTTGGTTCCCTAGGTTTCCATTTGGATATGGAAAATAGTACAAAGTATGTTTCATGGGAAGCTTTTAGTATGGAGGTGGGAGTATTAATTCCATGTTTCCCCAGGTACCGCCGGCACTACTGTGAATCCATTCTGCTCTCCAGGTGCCCATTGACTCCTTTGGTTCTCAGATGACACTGGAGGTCAAGACTCACATTCTGTGTCTCTCTGTGCAGGTCAGGATCTCGTGGGGAACAAGAGCACCACGACATCGGTGACTCAAGGTGCTTCCTCCTCGCGGAGAGGTGATTCCTGCTCCACATTTTATATTCCTCTGCACGGCCAGCAGCAAGGCCATCACACTGCTGTCTTTAAGGCAGCGTGGAGAAAGGCCAGTGAGTACCTGAGGGGGACTGAACATCCCATCCAGCCCTTGAAAAGGCTGTAAAGCTCTGCAGAAGCAGCACTGCAGGGCAACCTCTCGAGCCTGGGAACAGCAGGAAAGGTGCCATTATGGCAAAAGGTTGTAAAAGGAGGAAGACTGGACAAACTCCCCCCTCAAACGCACTGCCAGGGCTGACCTTGACCTTTCCTCACTGGGGTCCCAGAAGGAAATCCTGTGGGTGTTCTCAGCTTGTCCATAAAAGGGGCCCCACCAAGGCAAAGATTCCACACAGGTCTTGCTCACTTTGCTGTTAAGATTGATGGGCCTGGCCAGGATCCAAACTTGGTCTCTCCAGTGAAGTGCAAGTGAGAGTTAGGTCCTCTAGCATTGCTGGGAATCCTCTTCCCAGCCGTGGAAGAATGACTTTTATGTAAATCTACCTTTCTCCCCTCTGTAGGCACCTCAAAGCCTGTCACCCCAACACCAAACTCCTCCAGCCACTTACCCCAGCCCAGCCCGACAGACGAGAAATCGCCGCTGACGGTGGCAGCTTTTGGTAAGGCCTTGTGCCAGCTGGGGAGAGGAGGGGGCTCTGTTTCACCAGGCCACGCTGGTTTGGACACCCAACTTCATGAGGCCCTGGCACAGGGTGCCCAGAGAAGCTGTGGCTGCCCCTGGATCCCTGGCAGTGTCCAAGGCCAGGCTGGACGGGGCTTGGAGCAGCCTGGGACAGGGGAAGGTGTCCCTGCCCATGGCAGGAGGTGGAACAAGATGAGCTTTAAGGTCCCTTCCAACCCAAACCATTCCGTGATTCCATGATTCTAAGTCCGAAGGATTCTTAGCAGGACCAATTTCCTGTACAAGGAATTGTTTGATTTATTGAGGCCTGATGTCAGTATCAAATCTACAGTTGATTTAAGGTGTCTAAATGTGGTTTATGGGACAGATAACATCACCCTCAGCTCTAGCTTGTCTCTCCCTGTTACATGACTTATTTATCTGGCTTTACACACTTTTGGGATGGGATTTACCGACTGTAGCAGGAACATACTGACTCCTGTCAATCCCCAGTGTAATCAGCTGACGTCTGCCTTCCTGGCACTGCCTTATCAATTAAGTATTTATTGATTAAGTATTCACAGAAGCCCTCTGAGGTTCAAACACAGGAGGATAAAGCTATTTGTTCTAACAACTATTTGCTTCTCTGCCTATTACGTACCATGCTCACATTAATGAAGATATTGATTTCCTACCCAAGTTTTGATGTCAAAGTCTCTCTGCTACTCAGACAGTTCTTTCCTCCATCCCCAGGTGTCATCAGCTTTGTTGTTATCCTGATAGTGGTGGTCATCATCCTGGTCAGCGTGGTCAGCCTGAGGTTCAAGTGCAACCACTCCAGGGACCCGGAAGGTATTTGTCTGGGGGAATCTGTACTTCCCTAACCAACAAGTCACCAGTTTCCATGTGGATCTGGCCATTCCTAAAAGATGCCTTTGAAAAGCTTACACAGTGGTGGGGAGGTTTGGAAGCCAGGCTGGAACATGGATTGAGTAGTCAGGAATGCAGTGTGACCTCCTCGCTAGAGCCCCAGCCCAGCCTCATCTGGACATGGTCTCAAGCTTCCTGCAGCTCAAATTCCAAGAGGTGGGCAGCTCTTCCAGCAAAAATCATGGAGTTTGACAGTCCTTTTCCCTAGGAATCCCATTTCCCATGAAGCAGTGCCCACCAGAGGGCAAGGCAGACATCTTCCTAAAGCCCAGAGGATGCTGGTGACCGAACAGGCAGCAGGGCCAGCAGGTCCTGCCTGTACGTCCCCTTAGCCGAAGGGTTTTCTCTAATCAGCTCCCAAGTTTCCCCCACAGGGTCTCCAATCTCATTCAGATTTCATTTATATCCCTGTACAATGTAACGCAGAATAGAGCTGACTGATTTTATGGCTTAGCTGGGATGATTTCTCACCTCAACATCACCAACTGCTTTTCTCCCCCCAGACAAACAGAAACCAGGAACCTCCATGGTGTCGGAGAGGTAAGGCTGCTCACACTACCCACATCTGACAGAGAGTGCCTGTTTTATCCCAGAGCTAACTTTAGCAAGGAGAAGAGTCTGCTTTGGTTATTTCAGGTGGAAGGAAGCATCTCAAATTGAGAGAGTTAGAAAAGCAAAATCAGCTTTGATAACACTTCAGCCTCTGATAGAGAAATAGGTAGAAGGTCAATATTTAGGGGCCTCATTTCAAAGCTGCACTGAGAGAAGACTCATCACCTTCCCAAAGCAGATTGCTTGTCTTTCTTTGTCTAGACACAGACTTGAGGTCTAAACTCGAGTTTCTGGATCCGAGAGCAGTCTTGGATATCTTCCAAGATGGCCATTACTGTTTCCCACTGCTAGTTTCCTACCAAAGAAATAAACCCTGCTTTGGAAATGGACAAGGGACACAGGGAGAAAAGTCTGTAAGTATTTAGGTGCCAAATTTGCATCAACATCAGTGGTCACCAAATACCCTGAAAGATCATCATCCAAGGGATCTGAAGCCACTGAGGCAAAACATGCCAGAAAATAGTACAGTGCCTAAGGCTCCCTGATTCCCAAAGTCATCCAGTCTCCACTGGTCAGGAATGCACATCCCAGCCCTCAGGGTAGGAAAAAAGGGGAATTCCACCTTCCTAAGCCTTGTAACTCACTATGGATGGGCCTGAATCAGGACAGCAGTGGGCAGTGGAAACCAAAGCTGGTCCCCTGTATCAGCCTCAGCCTTGCCTGTTGGCCTCCAGCTGTGTGCAAAGAAATTTTGTCCCTGGAGGCGTCCAAGGAACACCTGGACGTGGCACTCAGTGCTCTGGTCTGCTTGACAAGGTGGTGATTGCTCAAAGGTTGGACTCGATGGTCTCGGGGGTCTTTTCCAGCCTCAATGACACTGTGATTCTGTGATTCCCTGTCTTGTTTCCCAGATTAATTAATATCTCCTTCTCTCCTTGGCAGCTGCTCGGCAGACACGAGCCAGAAGGGGAACAGCATCACTCTGATCTCCATGAAGAACATCAACACCAACAACAGCATGAGCTACCCCCCGTCAGAAAAGGTTTCCTTTTAAGCCTTGCCTTTTAGGGAGTCAGCTGGGGATCATTTCTCTGGCTGGATAAGAGCATGCCTTGAGGTATTCCTTTGCTCTTTCATTCCTTCAGAAATATAACAAAAACCAGCCGGCACCGAACTTCTAAAGGTCCAAACTGCTTCCAGGGAGCCCAGTGAAAAGTGTGGGTGCCCATCTCAGGTTTACCTGGGCTGGCTGAACTCGAGGTGCCAGGTTTACCTCACGCATGCAGGTGATAGCACCTGTGCCCAGCTGCAAAGCTGGAGGGGTTTGTCATTAAATGAAGAGGTCTGCGAGAAATCGAGGTCTCACCCTCCAGCCCAGCTTACCCACTCCTGCCCCACACGTGCTTGAAGCACATCCCCATCAGTGCTCTCAGGTCCATCCCACACGAGAAATTCACATCATTTTCGGTTGTTTTAAAGCTGGGCCTGAGTTTGGGAGAACACATTGCTGTACTCCCTTTGCCAGCCCAGCCAGGCTGCTGATGTCCCACGTTTTGTTCTTTTGGCAGGTGCTATGAAGCCAAGAGCCCGGAGCTTGAAGCTGACACGTGACAACGAGCAGTGGCTTTCTAGGTTCTTTATTTTTTTCCTTCGGGGAAAGAGCAAGGGTGGACTTTATATATAAATTATTATGTCCTTTCTGATCAGTACATTTACAGTAGTGTCCTACATAGCTTCCCCACCTGGGGCCTAAGGGCTTTCTCCAGTTACAGCCTGCCACGCTCGGTGGTTGATATCTAACTCTATTTTTGATATGCCTTCAAACGCTCAGATAATTCCAGCAGCAAGAAGCACCGAGGCACCATCTACTCCGCTACTAAACCGCTGCCTCGGATTAATGGCCTTTATAGTCTGTGCCAGGCAGTCACGGGCTCATTAATCAGCGTAGCCCCACGTCGAGCCAGACCCGTGCGCTGGGAAAGCCTGATCTGAAGCTGAAGGCCTGATGGGACTTAAATGCCCAAGTTCTAGGTCAGATCCCAGCACGACTGCTCCAAGCCCCTTATCCCCGGTGCCCTCATTGTCCCCACAGCAGTGGGACGGTCATACCCACCTGCCTCACAGGGTTGTTGTGAGGCCTTGTTAACCCATGCCTGTAAAGAGTTTGGAGAGCCGTGAATTAAAGGTGCTGCTGAAATGCAAATTGCCATCTTAAACACTTTGTTATTATTAATAAGAACGGAGCTTCAGGAAGGCAGATCGTTATCTCCCCACATGCTCAAAGACTCAGCTGAAGTGTAAGGAACAAAGCCCCCGCATAGACCAGGGTTTATCTCAGTGTAAAATGAGTGGTCACAAGCAAAATGCTGAGCTGCTTCAGCTCCTGGATTCTGGCAGCCCAAGTTTGCCAGGAGAGCTTCCATCATCTCCACCACTGCTTTCCCAAAGCTTTCTGGTAGGCCAGAAGAGCAGCATCCCCTTGTGCAATGCAGGAGGCAGCTGTGCTTTGCAGCTGGCAAGGAAATGTTCAGCAAAATAAATGCAACGTTTTCACAGCTCCTGGTAAGAGCCAACGCACTTTCAACCTCTGACACCTGCACCAGGTAGTTGGATAAGTTGTTTTTTAATAAATGAAGCTTTTCTGGTAACATTCATGAAAAGTAAAATGTTGTCACTCATCCAGGCTCCACCAGACTGGTGAATTCACTGAACACAAAATCCCAGGTGATTCCCAATCAGATGAACGCAGATAGCTCCAGTTCCAAGAGACCTGTGACTCCACACATGGAGCACTACAAGTGGATTTTTAGTGAATGTAAAGTTATAACAAATCTCCCCGGACCTTTGAGATCCCATAGGATCTCACTGCTGCTTTAGTTTTCCTTCCTTTGACCTCCTTGTTCCCCACAGGCCCTTGAGGATCTTACAATGAAGGTGGGCAGGCCCTGGCACAGGGTGCCCAGAGCAGCCGTGGCTGCCCCTGGATCCCTGGCAGTGCCCAAGGCCAGGCTGGACATTGGGGCTTGGAGCAGCCTGGGACAGTGGAAGGTGTCCCTGGCAGGTGGGATGAGGGGAAACCAGCAACAGCACTAGCAATGATGAAAGCAACCGGGAAATGTCTTGCCGTGTGGGGCCAGAACAGGACACAGCGCTCGAAGTGCCTCAGCAGTGCCAGCACGGGGACAGGCACTGCCCTGGTCCTGCTGCCACTCCAGGGATGGGACAGCCCAGGGGCCATTGGCCTCTTGCCCACCTTGGGCTCATGTCCAGCTGCTGTCACCAGCGCCCCCGAGGCCTTTCCTGACGGGATCTGAAGCTGTTGGAGAGTGTCTAAAGGAAGGACCCAGGGATGGGGAAGGGTCTGCAGGGGCCACCCGAGGAGCGGCCGAGGGCACCGGGCTGGTCCAGCTGCAGCAGAGGAGCTGAGGGCAGAGCTCCCCGGGGCTGCAGCTCCTGCCCAGGGCAGCGCAGGGACAGCTCCGAGCTCTGCTCCGGGACAGGGACAGCACCCAGGGAGCGGCTGGAGCTGGGCCAGGGCAGGCTCAGGCTGGAGAGCAGGGAAAGGTTCTTCCCCAGAGGGTGCCGGGCACTGCCCAGGCTCCCCAGGGAATGGGCACGGCCCCGAGGCTGCCAGAGCTCCAGGGATGCCCAGGGTGGGGTTGTTGGGGTGTCTGTGCAGGGCCAGGGGCTGGACGGGACGATCCTGGTGGATCCCTTTCCTGCTCGGGACATTCCACGATTCCATCATTCCATCACCTCCCACCTCCCGCTGCCCTCAGAACCGCTCATGACGTCACCT
>VZTI01000268.1:191034-205171 GCA_013397865.1 Struthidea cinerea
CGTCCTCACAGAACCCCGCTGCGGCTCGGCAGGGCTTGCATTTCCGTCTGCAAAATACACGTCTCCCTTAGAAACGATGGGAAATGTATCCCAGGTCTAATTCCCAGATGCTTTTGAGGAACTTTACAAGGGCCTGGAGGGACAGGACAAGGGGGAATGGCTTCTACACTGCCAGAGGGCAGGGTTAGATGGGATATTAGGAAGAAATTCTTCCCTGGGAGGGTGCTGAGGTTTTGGCACAGGGTGCCCAGAGCAGCTGTGACCGCCCCATCCCTGGAAGTGTCCATGGCCAATTTGGATGGGGCTTGGAGCAACCTGGTCCAGTGGGAGGTGTCCCTGCCCATGACAGGGGGTGAAATGGGATGATATTTATGGTTCTTTCCAATCCAAACCTGTCTGGGCTTCCATGATACTGCAGAAGGTTCAGAACTTGTGACTGACACTGCCCATGCAAGGAGTGTGGGACGTTTGTCACCAATAACTGCTCCTTGTAATGAATAAATTTTTATTTATATATATATGTATGTATGGGAATATGAAATTTAATCCAATATGCTGTGTCTGGAGTTCTGTCTAAACTCATACATATTTTCCCTTCCCATGCAGCACAGCACGAGGAAAGCAAGTGATTCATTCACAGTCTGTTAAAACAAAGAGCTTCTGAAGGGGTGTTCTTTGGTTGTGTTTGGGTTGTATTTCTTTATGAACTTGTTCTACCAGAGAAGAAGATGAGCCAAACAAACACTTCTGAGTGCTTGGATGTGAGGTGTGAAATAGGTGTGCCACACAGCTTCAGGAGCATCTCTGCCAGCAGGAAAAACTTGGGCTAGCCCTCTGCCTTTTAATTGGTCCCTGCAGTTATTAACTTTGTGTTAATTGCATGTGGTATATGGAGGTGCACTCGGACCAAACTTGCATTTGGTTTGAGCTGATAAAATGCTCCATTCTCACCCAGTTTCTTGGCTGAAGTGAACCCTCACGTCAGTTTTACAAATATTTCAAGTCTCTCCATATACTTGGACACTTCAGTCTTTCTCCTGGCACCAGTGACAGCAGGAAGTGGTTTCCAACACAGGTAATGCCAGAACTGTTACATGTCTTGCTGTTACAAAAGTACTCAGTCTTTGGTCAAGCACAAATTTCCTAGGCTTCTTTGGGGATTTTTTGCTACTCCGCTTATAAAAGTGTGACATGTAACACTGGAAATGTAACACTGGCTTTAATTCCCTCTCCAGCAATAGGCAATGCTTTTGCAGTTCTGAGCAACCCTGAGAAACGACTCCGCTACGATGAACTCGGGAGCCACCACGAGCACGTCAGCACTGGCCAGGCCAGGCACTACAATTACTACACAGAATTCGAAGCAGACATCACACCAGAAGAAATATTCAATGTGTTTTTTGGTGGGCATTTCCCTACAGGTCAGTACCTGTCTGCAGGGATTTGGAAGGGCAGTGGACTAACTAACCACGAGGGAACGGTTGGAGCTGTGTCAGGGCAGGCTCAGGCTGGATTTTGGGAGAAGTTTCTTCCTCCAGAGGGTGCTGGGCACTGCCCAGGCTCTCCAGGGAATGGGCACGGCCACGAGGCTGCCAGAGCTCCAGGAGTGTTTGGACAACAGGGATGCACAGGGTGGGATTGGTGGGGTGTCTGTGCATGGCCAGGAGCTGGATGATCCTTGGGGGTCCCTTCCAACTCAGCGTATTCTGGGATTCTGTAAACCATGAGGAAGTTTGGTTTCCCTTGGGACTGCTCAGGGAGTTGATCATACATCTGAAAAGAGCAGAAACCTTTTCACATTTGATTTCTGCCTTTCTTTTATTCCCTCCATCATCTGAAGCCAGCAATGGTATGGGAGGTAAAATAGGGTGTGAATGAGAAGGGATCAGAGGTGTCTTTGGTGATGGTTGGACTCGGTGATCTCAGAGTTCTTTTCCAACATGAACAATTCCTTGATTGGGTTGTACTTGAGGCACCTGACAGCATTCCAGGCCAGCATGGCCCAGCTCCTGGAGTTGTGATGTCAGGGGAAACAGGAGCTCCTGTGCCTCGCAGCAGCCTGTGCTGTAATGAAATTACAGCTGGGAGCTCAGCAAGTGCTGCCTGCCAGGAGAGGATCCAGGATCCGGTGGATGTGCAGGATCCAGTGACACAGCAGTGGAGCCGTACCTGGAGTAGCTCCGTGCATGTCGCAGTCCAGCCTTGGCATTTGGATTTGTAGGAAAAACAGATCCCGCAGGATCAGTGGATTAAAAGGAAATCTGAAAGGTGTGAGGACTTCAAGGGCCTTCCTGGCAGCATCGAAAGAATTGCTTTAGCACTCCTGGGAGCTTTTCACCTCCAAGCTGCCACGAGAAGTGAGGTACACACCAGTTGCTACAGCCTGAAGACACAGAGACAAGCAGTTAATTACTAAACCTTGCTGTGAGTGGTGCATCTTGCAGCTAAGGGAACCTCACATTGCTCCCAGACTTGCATCAGTGGATATGCAAAGTGAGCCAACCCCGGCATGGTGTAATTCCAGCTGGAGTCTGCAAGTTTTCCCTTCCTGACTGTGCAGGGAATTGCACCTGGATGTGCCTTTTGTGGGACATTACCCTCATGGAATGGGCCTGTGGGGAACAGGGTGCTTGGAGTTGAGGACAGGAAGTTGAGGAGCTGTGGGAGGAGTTTGGGTACTGGGCATGGCAGGTTTAACAGGGAGAAAATGGGAATTTTTAGCAAAGCAGCAAAGAATAAGAAAATAAAAATATGATTTTGTAGCAGTGGGTGTTGGTAGTAAACAAGAGTTTCCTCACTGGGCTTTTGAGGGCAGGTTTATGGCTTTGATTTTACAGAGCAGTTTTCCTCTAGGGATATTCAATGGGAAAACAGTTAAATTTAAAATGTTAAATGTGATTAAACTCAAAGGAGACTCCACGTGGCAGAGTGTCACTGTTGTAATGAGGAGAGGCTACAAGTTATTCTTCTCATAAAAAATAAATGCACATGGAACAGAAGAAACTGCTGGCAGAAATTCTTGGAGAAACTTAAAATTTGGGAAAACCGTTTTTCTAGACACCCCTATAAAAGCCATTCTTCTTTTCCCACACTGGCTGCTTCCCTTCACAGCTTGATAAAATCCTGTCTGAGCAATGTTGAAGGATAGAAATAAACTTTCTTTTCTCCCAAAAGAAACTTTCCTCCTTGGAGCCAGCCTGGCTTGGCTCGCTGTTGGAGCTCTGACTGCACACATGCCTAGAGCTTGGAAAATCTTTGAACAAGCAGTGGAACTGAGGTTTTGACACAATAGCAGAGGTCACCTTTGCCCAGGTTTCTTGCAGAATTCTTTGGGAAACTCAAAAAAGGACAGGATAAGAGTATAAAATAATGTGACATCTTTCCCAGGGCTTAAAAATAGTTTTGCATTTCTGTTGTGATGATAAGCCACAGATTTCAATTCTCTAACACAAAGACATTCTGAATTTCGAAAGAGGAGAGCACAGCTCTTATTAAGATATTCATATGGTGATAAAATCAGATCCTGAGCTTCAAATTGAAGCAGCAAGTGCAATTCTTCCCTCATTGTAGATTTTTTTAAAATAAATCAACCGCATTCCGTGTGCAAGAAAGAAAATCCTGAATTGTTCTCCTTTTTTTACTCTTTTTAAAATCTCTTTCCTTATTATAAAATAATTAAGTGAAATTATTAATGGCTTGAAGGCAGAGGAATTAGAAATGAGGGTGGAAGACCACATTCAGTAATTATGGGAGACCATAATTCACGGCCGAGCCTGGTGAAGCAAATTCATTTTCCTGCCACAGCCTTGCAAGTGAGTGTGACAAGAACAGCATTAAAATATGAGATACAATCATAAAAATCAGAACATGTTTCTGCAGCCTGATTTAAATTAAGATGGATTGGAGCACATTACAATTTCTCTGGTAGGCATTTTGGAATAGCATTGTGGTGGTGTTTAATTCTGAGGTGGTTTGTGCTTTCTAGTCTCAGACCTCCCAACTGTAATTCAGGCTGTGGAGAATAAACCCGGATAATTAAATAGAAACTGAGGAATCCTGGTGAGTTCCAGCAGCTGGGTGAAACACGGGTCTGTCCTGGTTTCTTTTCCAGGGAATATCCACATGTTCTCCAATGTAACCAGAGATGCTCACTATTACCCACGGAGGCACCGGGCTGAGAGGGCGTGGACACAGGAGCCAGAGGAGGAAGAACACAGGCCACAGGTAGCCAGCAGGAAGGATCTCCACAGCTTACATATTTAAATATCTCAGCAGGGTGAGGGATCCTCTTCCAAAGCCAGGACAAACCTTCCCGTGCTTGAGTGCTCAGTGTTTATCCTCAAGGGCTGCAGCCGCGGTGGGTGTTTTCTTTGTCGCTAGGTTGGCGTTATTAATCATTGCTGTAGTGATACATTGTGTTTATAGGATTACAGGCCCTCCAGTTTCTGTCACGGAGGGTTTTGCTGCTGCTTGCTTTTTGCAAGCTCCAATGCTTGGTAATCCAACAACAATTAGTCCAAGTGGGGACTGGTAACGGATGTGGAAGTACCGGCTTGTCCTCAAGGTGTATTTAATCCTTCAGTAAATTAGCACCCAGGGGCTGCACAGGCCTCTTCCAGCTGGGGACAGGATGGGTGTGGGATACGCTTCTGCCAGCTAGACCTCCAGATGAGACACAAGGTGTCCTTTGTTGTCAGTGCACATACACACCTGCCACCTGCCTTGGCAAAATCTTCCTCTGGAGACAGTCTGTTATCCTCCAGGGATCATTCTCCAAGGAAGATGAGTTTTTCCTTGTGAGTCTCAGGCTCAGAAAAAAACCTGGTACAGCTCAGCTGGGGGAATTGAATTCTGCCCCTCACTTCAGGAAAGACACTGAGGGGCTGGAGCATGTCCAGGGAAGGGAACGGAGCTGGGAAGGGTCTGGAGCCCCAGGAGCGGCTGAGGGAGCTGGGAAAGGGGCTCAGCCTGGAGAAAAGGAGGCTCAGGGGGGACCTTGTGGCTCTGCACAACTCCCTGACAGGAGGGGGCAGCGGGGGGGGGTCGGGCTCTGCTCCCAGGGAACAGGGACAGGAGGAGAGGGAACGGCCTCAGGCTGGGCCAGGGGAGGCTCAGGGTGGACATCAGCAGGAATTTCTCCATGGAAAGGGTGCTCAGGCCTTGGCAGGGGCTGCCCAGGGAGGTTTGGAGTGCCCATCCCTGGCGGTGTCCCAGGAAGGGCTGGAGGTGGCACTCAGAGCTCTGGGCTGGGGACAAGGTGGGGATGGGGCACAGCTTGGACTCAATGATCTGGGAGAGCTTTTCCAACCTGACTAATTCCGTGATTCTGTGAATCACACCTACTACTGCATCAGGAATCCTTGTTGCTATCCCAGGGTAGAGGGCAGAGTCTAAATAGCTGCATATGATATCTTCATCTGCATGAGAAAAGGCATTTTAGAAGCTGGTTTAGAAAGAAATGGAAGAGCAGAAGGAAAGATCAGTGTTTTCTCCTTGATAAGGTTTCCACTCTTTTGTTCTGCTAAATTAATCCAAACAAAAGCCCCAGTGCTTGCATCCTGTCTGAAGTTACACTGCATGTGAGCCGTTAACCCTGTACTGCTCAGCCCTTGAATGCAGTGCTGGAGCAGAGGCTGAGATCTGCAATGGAGAGCAAATTCAGAGGGTGCAGGAGAGCCGTAGGCACACGGGAATTGCAGGCTGGATTGGACACTGACAGGTACGACAGTGCTGTGGGCACTGTGAGGGAGGGGCAGAGGGAAAGGTAGTGGAGAGAAAATGGTGTTCAAGAGTGTTCTGATATTATTAATAAAGATTATTTAGAAATTACAGTGTCATCTCTCTCAAAATCCCAATGTCCTTCCTCTTTTTTCTTCTAAGTGTCCATGTAATGCATTGTTGATCTGTGATTGATAGCCTGGCTTCTGTGAACAGATGCCTTTTTCCATCTCTGTCTTTTCTTGACTGCTAATCCTTGTACTTTTCAGAATTCATACTCTGCATTTATCCAGTTGATGCCAGTTTTCATCATCATAATAGTGTCAGTTATAACCCAGCTGATGGCCACCAACCCACCCTACAGCTTATTCTACAAATCGTAAGTCCTTTAAAACCACATTTTTCTGCTGTTGCTGTTTGCAGTATGGAGGCAGATGGAAGTTGGGTTTGATAGCAAAATGCATGTTCATGTTCTGCTCTTTGTAGAAAATGTTATCAGTTTGTAAATAAGGAAATACCAACAGCCTGCACTGGTGAGTTCTCCTGAGCACTGTGGGGTGCTTTAGTGCACAAAGGGGGTCAGAAGCCTTCCTCAGCTGGTGTGAAGTGGCTTTGCACAGTGATGCAGGATGGGGAGTGTGGGTGTAGATCAGCCTCTGATCTGCCCAGCCCCCAGAATCTGTGGACCACCCCTGAGGTTCCTCTGGAAAGCAACTGAAAAATGAAATCTGTGGATTGCAGTATAAATCCAAACCTTCTCTGGAGCATGAATTCTACTGGAAGCTCCACAAATCGTTAAAGCCTTGAAATGCCCTGGTTTAACCTCTGTGGAGAAGCAGGGTCCTGGGGGTCTGGTGGGCTCTGCGAGCAGAAGGACCCCACCAGAGCTGCTGTACTGGGAGCTTGTGGGGCAGGGGAAAACCCACGTGCTCCTGTCACACCCGGTGCTGGAGGAGGGAAAGCGCTGACCTGGGCTGGCCCTCACTGAGAGAGGAGCGGGATTGGCAGGTTTGGGGCAAGCAGCAGAGTGCTCCGAACACTCCCCTTGCTCCCTTCCAGGAATAAAACTGCTCAGGTCCAGCCTTCCCCTCCCCTCCTCTGTCAGAGCAGCCCAACACCCCTCACCATTTTACCACACGATGTCAGAGCGAGGCCCTCAGAAAAGAACAGGAGGGTGGATGTTTTTAGGGTGGGGTTTTTTTTTTCCAGGGAGTGTTTTTGCTATCTGCCAGTCCCATGTGAAACCTCCCACGCTGCCCCCACAGCAGCTGAGCTGCTTTTCTTCTCTACCTCCCCTTCTCCTGGTGATGTGAGATAGTCAGGCCTGAGCCTGGTTCAGAGTTAGGCTTAAAACAACTAAACAGCCTAAAAACGACAAGAATTTGGGGACACCTCTGAGACACAGGGAAAGAGAAGGAAAAGAGGAGTCCCGGAAAAAGGGGCAAATGGGATTCCTTTGAGTAGAGTGTAACCTTTGTGTTTTGGCTGCCTGCCTCTCTCTGTGGGCAGTGGTTTGAGCAAAGGCCTGGGTATCTTTGCTCAAATAAGGAAATTCACTCCAGGAGTGTGGTTTAATCCAGTGACTGTGTCAGAGGGGCTGATTCTTCCTACAGGATATTTTCCAGGCTGTTCCATGCCTCACTGTGCTTACTGATGTTTATAAAACCCTGAAGAAAAGTGTAACTAAAATCCCCCCTGCTAAGTTTTATTTCTACTAAAGAATGAAAAAAAATGGGAAAATCCAGATCCAGTTGCATTGTGCCCTAAATTTTTATAATCTCTACCTTTGTTATCAATCCCCATGGGCTTCTGAACCGAGCTTGCCAGAAATCACAAGCAATAAAGTGTCTGCAGAGTTCATAGATAAAATTTGCTCTCATGTTTTAGAAGGGTCTTGACTCAGCTGTTGGGAACAAACACAGTATTTGGAAGGGACTGTGTTGATACCTCTCCATCTGGGATTTTTTCCTGTGGTTTTAGCAGAAGGATGGATTCTGTTTGTACTGCACAGCTTGCTGTCCCTGAGACTTGTAATTTCCTGACTGGATGGTTGAGGGAGCCATAATCCTGCAGAAATGGGCTGTACAAACATTGCTGTAAATATTGTCCTCTGGAAATGCTAATATGGAGAAACAGCTCTTGATTTCTTGAGGTCTGAACTGCTGAAACATCTGAATTCTCCCTGCTGTTCCCACAGGTCCATAGGCCACGTTGTCAGCAGAGAAACAGAGAACTTGCAGGTGCCTTACTATGTCGATAAAAACTTTGAAAAGAATTATCAAGGAGCAGAACTTCAAGAGCTTGAGAAAACAGTTGAGAAAGATTACATAGACTATATTCAGACCAGCTGCTGGAAGGAGAAACAGCAAAGTAAGTTATTTCTGTCCCACGTGTGTTTCAGGGGCTGGGGTGTGGTTGTGCTTCACAAAGCTCTGCTGTTTTTAGCCTCAGTTTCCAATCCTTGTAACATCTCAGCCTTGCACTGGTTTAAGGTGTCTCACATCTGCTCTTAACACTGAATTTTCTGTTCTTGAGATCTGTCAAAATACATTTTAAGTGATTCTGAGAGACGAGTGGAAAGTAGACTTCACCATTTGAGACACTTTTTCCGCTCAGGTTTTATGCTTGAATAACTCGTAGTGATGTTTTAAATGTACAACCCACCACATTTATCTAGCCCTGACAGATTGCTAGGCTGGAAAAGATCTTGAGACATCACCTATTCCGTGTTTCCTTTGCTGGAGCAGAATCAGTTTTGCTTTGACTGGCTCCACAAGAGGTTTCTGTAACTTTTTCCTTAAAATTTCTCCAGGAGAGTCCAGAGCATGTCCAGGTGCTCTTGGCCCTCTTGCAGTGGGCCGTGCTCCTGGTATCAGTTTGCAGAGCATGTTTCCGTGGTTTGGGTGTTATTTGCATTTTCTATCTTTAGCTGAGTTGGAGATCGTGTTTTTCACCATTTTCATGTCTTTCAAACACAAGAATTGAATGCAGAAAGGGAGAACACAGATGTGAGCATTCAAAATCGTTATTCTCACTCAGCCCTGAGTGGATCAGTGGCACAAATAAAGGCATGTTAAGCCCATATTTTATTACTTGTTAATTGCTACTAATCTGGTTCATTGAAGAGACAGCAAATTCCTGCTGCTTAAAAAATAACAGAAATCAAATTATGAGGAGTAGCTTAGGCCAGGATGTTGTGACTGATTTTATTCACTGCTTTTATTGACCTAAAGAACTCATCACCTTCAAATGAGTCAACACCAAGCAGTGCTGTGTGTAAAGGAAGCTGGAACAAGTTGTGTCTGTGTGAGTGTTCAGTAGCAGCAGACAAGCTGCTTTCACACACTGGTGGGGGTTTTAAATTGCTCTGTGCAGAACAGTCCTCAGCACACTGCTAAAAAGTGCCTTTGCGCTTGTTTTCAGTTCCTTGACCAGTTGCATCATTGTAGAAACACAGTTTGTCTAAACAAGACTCATTTAATCCTACAGGAATAGTGTTACTGACTCCAGACGCTTTACAGGTTTTTGATGGGAAGGCTTGTTTTGGCTTATTTTACATAAAAGTTACCAATCCTGCTTTTAAAGAGAAATAAAAAGGTGTAGGCTCTGAATTTAAAAAGGCAAAGAACCCATAATATAAGGCCATAAAAGTCCTGAAGTTTTTGGTGTGCTTGACTTGGGAACTTTGAGTACCTGTGGCTGGCAGGAGCAGCCTCCAGGGATAATGTGGATGTTCATACTCATAAATGTAGGCTTGCTACAGGGAAAGAGTGTCTTTGTTACAGAAAAATCGCTTTAATTGACCTCGTGCAACTGAAAGTCACCACATTGTGTCTTTCACAGAGACCTGGAGCTGAGGAGAGCCCAGCCCCAAAGAGAGGGACAGGGTTTGTGAGTGTGGGAGAGCCCAGGAGTCAGAGAGGGGAGACGATCCAGCCCGGAATGCCAAGTGCCTGCCAAGCCCGTGCTCCTCCAGAGCTTTGTGCACTTAGGGATTGTGTTAGTCACCAGCTGCAAATACATTTACAGCAGCCACAGTTAGCATAGCCTGAGGACACGGCTGTCAGTAAAAGTAACCATTTTCAGAGTTATAGCTGAGACTGGGCTGACCTTAGGACAGTCACGTTTGTAAAAATAAACTCTGAATACAGGACAGAGTGCTGGGGAAAAGTTCTGCAGATGCTGAGGCCGTTCTTAGTCAGCTGTTGCTGCACAATGTTGGTCCCTTAATCCTTGCTGAAGTGTTGGACTTGGTGTGATGAGCTTTTTGTCAGTTGAATGTCTATTTATAGTACATTTGCTGTGTTTACTGAGGGCACGTTTCCCTTGAGCACCAGCAAAATGGACAGAGATGAGTAGTTCAGGAACAGTTTGGTTTTTTAAAGTCCTTGATTTTATGACTTGAAAAGTGTTACCTGGTGTCCAACAACCTTAAGGAAAACCTTAAAATGATGGATTGGCTGGTACTTTGTTCAGCCAGTCAGTTTTACAGTGCTGCACCAGACTCCTCAGCAAAGCAGCGTGTGAAAGTTGGCTGTGCTGTGGGTTTGGGTCTTCTGAAATCTTTGGCACAGTTAAGTTCAAGAAGCACGTCCCAGGTTTTTACAGGAGGCGTTTCAGCTGGGATGCCACAGTTGTAAAGTGAGGCTGCAAAGAGCTCAGGGTCACAAAGAGGCAACTGAAAACCAGGATAAGTAGCATAGAATCATGGAATGGTTTGGGTTGGAAGGGACCTGAAAGCTCATCTCATCCCACCCCCCACCATGGGCAGGGACACCTCCCACCGTCCCAGGCTGCTCCCAGCCCCAATGTCCAGCCCGGCCTTGGGCACTGCCAGGGATCCAGGGGCAGCCACAGCTTCTCTGGGCACCCTGTGCCAGGGCCTTCCCACCCTCCCAGGGAAGAATTTCTTCTGTATATATCCAATGTAAATATAGTTGGAATTCAGTATTTTAGAAACTCCTTGAAGAAAAGGAACTACTCTGTGAAAGATTGAAACCCACAAGGAGCAAATGTGACGGAATGAACGCTGTCGAAAGTGCAGGGAATAATTTCCCTCAATTGGATAAGTGTAAACTGAGATTCTCCACTGCACAACTCCAGGGACTCTGGGCTCAGGGACAATTACCTGAGCCTGTTTCTTGCTGGAGGCTTGACAAGGCTGTGCCCAGCACTGCTTGAGTGGCATTTTGGTTATAAACCTGTAAATGGATTCCTGCTCTAAAATGAACTGTTCCTGCATGTCAGTTTGTGAAGCTTTTCAGTGAGTGGGAGGAGGGTTAAATTGCTTTAAGTTTCAGTGGGACAGGGACAGAGGACGTAAGGCATGAAAGGATATATTGAGGTTCTTTCCACCCTGAATAATTTTGTAAAATGAGGGGCTTGTAAGGTGTATAAAAGCTCTTTGAAAAATTGAGTGTCATCAGGTAGCCCGTGCTTACGAAGATGTTGACCTTTTCAGAAGTAAATTACTGCTGTTCTCCTCAGTGCATCTAATCCTGCAGCCAAATTATTCTTCAGGGAGAAACCTATATTAAGACTTCCTCAGCTAATCAGCAAAAGAAACTTCTCTGAATTACTGGGGGGAAATAATTTAAACAATGGGATTATTTCAGTTTTATGTGGCTTTTGAGAAGAAGAGGAACAAAATGCAAAGTACCTTTGAGATTGTTAATGAAAGGGCAGGGAGGCCTTCCAGACGAGTCCCTTGGGTAGCTCTTCACCTCCCTGCTCAGTACCCACCAAAATTAAAAGTGCCACAAGGGTAACAAAGCACTGAGAAACACTTCTTTAAAGGAGGCTCACGACTTCATCCTAATACATCTTTTTTTCTTGATCTTTCAGAGTCTGATTTGTCAAATTTGGCCAAGCTCTACAGAGATGAGCGGTTAAAACAGAAAGCAGAGTCCCTGAAACTTGAGCACTGTGAGAAGCTCTCCAGTCTGATTGGGATGCATAAAGGGGGCTGACCAGGACGGGCACGTTCCGTAGTTTTACTTACTGCTGTTTTAACTTATGTTTTTATTTTCCTTCATATGAAAAGGGAAGGAGTCTGTTGTAAAGAGTCTGGACATTGGAGTCCTTCTGCAGGTAGTGCAGAGAGGGGCCAGCACGAGCTGTTTGCTGTAATATATCCTGTACATTAGATTTGGTTCCAAGGACCAGTGGCACTTTGTAAATTAATTCCCCAGGACGCGCTCTGAGTTCAGAACCCGTCTGCGTGGGTGGTTTGTCTGCCATCCAGGCTGCGTGTGCTTCCCAGGCGAGCAGGCGCCTCTCGGCTTTCCGTGTTTCCTATGGATCTGCGGCTCCCTGGATCCCCGACAGCTCTGCGCTCAGCTCCCCCTGTCCCTCGGGGCTGTGCCAGAGAGCTGGGGCGGTTCCAGTGCAGGAGGGACAGCCCCTGAGCACATTCCCAGCTCTCCCGCTGTCCCAGGGGTCGTATCCCGTGCTGCTCCAAGGGAGGGCTGTGCCCGTCCTGGCACCAACATCGACCAGACGATGGGAGTCTGGGAATTGCACCAGTTCCAGTGTCTGCCAGACCGTTAGGAAGGAGAACTGTGTTCATTTCCTCGTCTGTTTCCAGTGGCGTATTTTGAAGCTGGCTATTCCATTCTGGTTTTTATCTGCACACTTCCCCAGCTCTCCCAGGGCCCTGCTTTTTCCGGTACAGTTCTCATGTAGCATATTTTTACTCTGTTGAGCAGCTACGAATGTTTCACTGTAGACATGATAATGCAAAGAAAAAAATCCTTGTGGCAACGTCCTGTTTTTTCTTGATCTTCCTTCACACAGCCAGGCCTTGAAGGGCAGGTTGAGGCTGGGTCGTCCTCATGAGGAGCAGACCAGTGTTAGACCAGTGTTACTGCAGCTGAGCACTATTAAGCCCCCGAGCCAGTTTGGTGTGTGCCCTGCGTGGAATGACCTGCTCTTCCAGGGAATACCTGCCCGGGGTGGGGGGCTCACAGACCAGCACTGCTCCCCTCTGACCTTGGCAGTGTGAGTCAGTGAGACATGAGCAAGGCTCTGGTGCTGCCACATTCCTGAAACTGGAGTCACGCAGGATGCACAGGTGGCCTTGGCTGAAACCTAGGGAACAAATGCTCAAAAGCTTGGGAAATGCCAGGATTAAACCTGCCTTTAAAGCTCAGACCGTCCATGTGCTGGGCACTGGTGCAGTGGTGTATGAGTCCCCCTGGATGGAACTGGGAATGTTGGTGCCACAGCGTGTCCCCTCCATGTCCCTGTCCCATCCACACAGCCCTGGGAGGTTTGGCAGGAAAGGAAGCTGGCAGCTGCAGGAAAAGAAGCTTTTCTGGGGTCTGCACTGGGATGTGAGGTTTGAGGCCTGGTGCTTCTGCACACGAGTCCTAAACATCCCAGCTCCCGTCGCAGGGAGGAGAATATTCCAGGTACAGCAGCAGTGCTGTGGTGGTGTGTCATAAAAGGAAAAAAACAACATAGTGACTCTCTTAAGTTGCATTTTTATGCTGACATTTGTGCCCCATTTGTAGGAAATCTTGTAGGAACATGGGGGGATGTTGAGTAGAATTTATTGGGTACTTGGAACAGGAAGAGCACCGGTGAAAAGGGCATTTTGAGGGGCTTGGTGTGGAACATACTTAGTATCAGAGTTTAAGGGCAAGAATGGGTGATCATCCCAAGCTGGCTTGCAGAGCAGGCAGCCTTAATTCTGGTATTTCCCACTTCTGAGCACGAGTGTGTACAAAAAGTGAAAATAATGTTGCTTTTTATATATTAAATAGCTTGTAGAATATATTAGAAATCTATTTAAGTGGTTGGACTTGGTTCCAGGGTTGGTATCTTCCCTGTCATTCCTGTGTGACTGTAGAGGGATACAGGTAGGGAGACCAAATCCAGTGACTTCCTGGACTCACAACGTCCTGCACGGAGCTTGAACTCCTCCACAGCATTTTGCACTGAAACCAGATTGTACCTTTCATCCAAAGATCTTGAGTACTTGATGGAGATGGGAGACCTCCTGTGGGAAGCACAATCAGCTAGGAAACGCAGGAGGGAGGTAAAAACATCCCCAAAAGCAATAAGTGTTCTTTGTTCTAACCAGGGAGGGTCAGGGTGCTGGTCGCGGTGTGAGCTGTGAGGGAGGGCGTGTGGCTTGGGGCCTCTGCGGTGACAAACAGGACAAGTTGCGTTTGTAGGGTGCGCCACAGGGGAAAGGAGGATCCTCTCTGGAGCCGTGGTGTGGAAATGCATCGCTGTCCTTCTCCAGAGGGTACTTGGGGTTCTTCTTCGTGGGGCTCTGACGGGAGGAAAGGGTGTTCCTGGGTGCACCCAGCGCTTGAACGTGCGTTTGTGTGTGTGTATATATTTATTTATTTTTAAATTAAAGATGTGACATCGCTGTGCCTGTCCGTGGTGGTCCGAGCCTGGCCGAAGG
>VZTI01000271.1:0-11690 GCA_013397865.1 Struthidea cinerea
CTGACTTCTGACTTACCTATGACTGTAAGTTTTGTCCCACTTCCAAAGAACAGTCTATTTTATTCACACCGTTTTGCAGCTGCAGAAAAACCTCTCCTCTGCTCCCAGTCCTCTGAGCCAAGCCTGTGGACTAACCCTCCCCTCATGAGGTACCAACAAAAGAGGAAACACAGAGTATATTTAACACAGGTCTCCTAAAAAACAGGTCTTTAAGGAAACAGCACCAAATCTGTGTGTCTGAAGAGGTGAGATCAACATCAGAAATAGCCTGTCCAGAGCCCTTTTGCTTCAGGCTTAGGTGAACCACTTGTTGGAGCTTCCACCATTTCTTTAGAGGATATTTACCTATTTATCTCAGTGTCACATTAGAATACTCAAAAATACATCCCAAATGCAGACATTCCCTGAGAGCTTCTTCTCTTTGAACTGAATCATATATTCTTTTTCTGTGCTTTTCAGTGGCTGTTTAGCATCTATTCTGAAATAGTAAGACCATTGTCCTTAATGATCTTTGTATGAGCCTGTTTAGTGGAAAGAAACTAGGTCTGCTGTGGAGAGGTACTTTCTAGAACAACAAGGACTTAAACAGCTGCAGAGAGATTTTAGTATTGCTTATTATATAGCTCAGTATTTATTTGTGCTTTCTGTTTTATCAACCAAAAATGCTAGCACACTTGTTTTTCCCAGTTATCTGAGATAACACATGCTGTAATTTACCCTGGGAAGATCCAAGGTAATTTAGGCTTGTATCATCTTGATTTTGTTTTCTAGACCCCTTCAAAGTGTAACTGTAAGTCAGTTCTTTGCAGACAGATAGACAGCTTTTCACTGACTTGTCCTTAATCATCTGTAGCCAGAGCAGAACCAGCGCTATAGACAACAGATATACTTTTGGAGAATTTTTGTATGTTGACTCATTAAGACAACATTTTTTTATGTCATGCATACATTATTTAACCCATTCCTTATCCTAATTCTTTCTATGGGCATCTTTTTCTTTACTGAAAACACATTCATTCAGTTCTTCAAAATGAAAGGTGTGTCCCTACCTAGAGGACTCAACTTATTCTATTCTCTGAAGCAGACAGGGTGACTAGCACACCAGGAGAATGCCAGATTAATAATGAAAGGGAGGATAATAATGAAATTCTTGAATGGGAAGACATAGCATTTGAAGTGAATTACAAGAGAAAACAAAAATTTCTTACCCATTACTGTAAGTTTTGTGCCACTGCCGAAATTCATATCAGCATATGCACAGTGACAAAGTGATGTATCATAAGCTAAGAGAAAGGATGCACTGCAGCTGGCTTACTATAAGTAGAAGCTTAAGAAATCTTGATGGTATTTGGAATCCCAAAAATCACTCAATCTCTGTCTGAGGTGATTTGCCTTTGGCAGTGAACTAAAACAAATCCCTTTGTTTTCCCTTCCATGGCAGGCCAGCTGTCTTGAATAGTCTTTCAGGATCCTGTTCAGTTTTCTGATAGGTTAAATTAACCCACACAAGGAGAGCCCAGAAGAATCTGTTGATTGGTCCCAGACAAACCCTTGATATCCATTAGGAAGAACTGCAGTGAGACAGTGGGGACAAGGATTAGAGGCAACCTTTGTTCTCACAGGCATGAGGCAGTCAGCAGATACTGGAGGCTTATTTAAGAGAGAAAACCCCAACATATTTTATGTAGTGCCTCTGAGAGATACCTGCTACATGTGTAGAATTCTTTTCCTAACACTTGTACCACATTAAGAAAGAACCTTTTTGTCATCTATTGCAAACATTGGCAAATCAAGAAAAATTGATCAGAAAACTAATTCCTGCTTTGCAAGCTCTGATGGGCTTTAGGTGCATCTGCAGTCAATGTGGTTTGCTGAAAATTAATTTCACTATCTCAGAATTTCCTAGCTTGCTTCCCAGAGAGGGCAGGCTCAGTTCTCGGATGATGAAAGTAAGTCCCAGCATACAAGGTCTGTTAAGAGAAGCCAAGGCAGAGCATGTCTGTTCTGCTGCAGAATTCTCTGCAGCTGCTTTCACACGCTCTGCCCCAAGGCTCCTGCACCTATGGGTTTTTGTAAAGGCTTCCTGGCGAATGTATCATCGTGGATCCCCCTGTCCCCACAATGATACAACCTCCAACAAAAACAATCCCACCCATGACTCCACCCCCTGTTTTTGTCAGCCAGGAAAGATTGCCATGAGAACCTGTGCTGGTGCAGACTGTGGTCGACCTAATTTCCTTCCCAGTGGCTATGGTGGGGTTGTGTTTTGGGCTTGTTCTGCAAACACTGTTGACAAGATAGAAGTGGTTTTGTTATTGCTGAATACTTACACAGCATTCAAGGACTTTTCTGCTTCTCATGCCACCATGCTGGCAAGGAGGCTGGTGGTGCATGGGAACTTGGGAGGAGGGACAGCAGGGACAGCTGATCCCAACTGATCCAAGGGATATTCCATTTCCTATGGCATCACTCTCAGTATGTGAAACGGGTGAGAAGGGGGAAGAAGAAGGAAGAGAGGGACGTTTGGAGTGATGGTGTTTGTCTTCCCAAGTCACCGTGATGTGTGATGGGGCCCTGCCATCCTGGGAATGGCTGAACACCTGCCCGCCCATGGGACGTGGTGAATGAATTCCTGGTTTGCTTTGCCTCTGTGCACAGTTTTTGCTTTGCCTCTTAAACTGTCTTTATCTCAAGCCACGAGTTTCTCGCTTGTGCTTTTCCGATTCTCTCCCCAGTCCTGCTGGTGGGGAGTGAGCGAGCAGCCGAGTGGGGCTTGATCCTGGCTGGGGCTAAACCATGAGAGAACCACAGACCACATCCTTCCTTTGCCAGTGCTGTTTCTATGTGATAGTCCAATTACCTCTTAGTGTATCCATTATCCCTCAATTTATAATCTCAAGAATTTTTGCTTATACTCAAAAAGCTNTCTTTCTCTCTTCTGCCCCCAGGATGACAAACAAACTTCAAGCCCACAGCAACTGGTTTGCAATGTGAGTAATTTGCTTACGACAGCCTGGTGTCTGTCTTTGTAGCTTGGTCTTGCTTGAGAGCGTCCTCCTAGGGCTTGTGACTCTCCTATGAAAAGGCTTTGTCCAGGAGTAAGAGCAAGCCTTCCTTCTGCAGACTGTCTGAAGGAATAGGAACTGAGGGCAACAGGTAACAGGCTACTTTTATCTCCCTCCCTTCAACATAAGAGGCCCAGTCTTCTCTCACAAAGTGTCAACATATAGTTACCAACCTAACCAAGTACCTACAGTAAACATGTTTTTCATATTGCTGTTGATATGAAAAATAGACTGTACATCACAGGACAAAATCCTTCAAAACAAGGTCATTCTACTAAGAAAATCACAAATTATTTTTTTCTATTATTTTCAGATATCACAGAAGAACCCATAACTTCTGATACAGCCTGTTTAGCTGGGAAGAGCTCTTAGTGTCCCAGAGAAGGGAATGATAAACATAGGCTAAGCTGTAACATGTAGGGTCAAGAGATAGGACTACAGAACACAAGGTATTGGACAGGTCATCTCAGAATGCCCCTAGGTTGTCCTCTCTTCTACAACAGGAAGCTGACTACTGAAGTCACTAATTATGTCTGTTCATATCGAACATTTGTTTGCATATATTAAATTCTTTCCAAAAATACATTTAGGATTTTTTTGGCTGTCGCTGCCAAATAATAAAACTAATATTGGAATATTATTTTCCTGCCTTGGTCTTAGTCTGCCTCTCATCTCAACATTATTTATTCAGGGTCTTAACCCATTGTACTAAAATTCATTTAAGATTATTCTGTCTTCATCTCCAGTCTAGAGCTCCATTAATGTCTTTACTGTTGCTAACAGACTCTCTTCCATGAGGTGTCTTTCATTTAAAAAGAAGGAAGTCACCTCTCTATTAGTTTTTAAGGAGTATGTGGTGCTATCAGCTCCTCAGGTCATGTTCAAAAGGCAATGTCCAAGACATGCCAGCAGAGACCAGTCTTGTCCCACCTTAATGTTTCATTGTAGCCTGTCAAAAGGAAAGGACTTGCAGACCATGACTTCAAATAAATGTGAGAGAACAAAGGGGACACAGATCCTTGATTTTTATTTCCAAGTCTTTCATAGGAGGCTTTTTGGGCTTTGGAGGCTGTGCTGCATAAGACTTCAGACAAGGGAAAACTAGAATATGTAAGGAAGAAACATTTAGGGACATGTTTTCTAACAATGATATCCTTTTAGTGGGAGAATTTCACAGGAAAGTAGAGATTGCATCAGTTCTACCAGTCCTGGATTCTTTGGAGTTTACAGAAGAAGCAGCTACAAAGAAGCAGGCCATACTACAGAGACTCCCTGAGATTTACAGATTTGTTTTAGAGACACTAGGAAGCTTTCCATAAACATTCAGTGCTTTTAAACAACCCCCTAAAGTTAAGCAACAGTTCTTTTTCAGGGCATGCCTGTGCACTGAAAAGATATGATGGTGGAAGGAGGGATCTGATTATCTAATTTGTCTTTGAAGACAGAGGCTGCTGCACTGCTCTGTCGCCCCTTCAAAACATACTGCGTCTATTCCCCCAACTTCTTTGTAGTCTTCTTTCTGCTCTTCCTTTGCCCCTTTCCTGACTGTCTCACATTTTTCAAAGACTCCATCTCTCACTCAGAGAAGGTGGGATTTTATCTTAGTGCTCAACCCCCTCGCTACACCGTGTGATCACTCGCAGCACAGAAATACGTGGCTTCATCCTTGGGTGTCAGATTCTTGATTGTCATCAGAGTGTAATCAGTTCTCTCTCTGCTTACTTCAAACTTGGCCTCATTGTAACCATCCTCATAAGAATTATGCCTCCATGTACTACAGCTGACAACTAACTTCAAACCATTTCTTGGAGGCTGCTGGTACCAGAACACATAGGCAAGGTTACTGTAATTCTGGTAACAGAAGATGGTCACAGAGTCTCCAGCTCTCTTAAGGATTTTTTCTGGCCACTGTGCAATGTAGGCTCCGATCCCAACACCTGCATTAGTAAGAGATAACAGGAGAGAGTGAGGAGTAGGAGTACAGATGATGGCTAAAGGGGTCCTCTACCTAACGTTAGCCCTGCATGGCCTGGGTGAGAGCCATGTTGCAGACAGGTCTGTTGTCTCTCACCAGGTAAAAGAGCAAGCAAAACAGCGAGCATGGCCCTCCAGCTGTCCCAGGACAGCGTGTTCCTGCTCACTGTGAGGTAAGAGTTAAGAGACACTGATGCCCCTCCCCTTGCTCTGATTTGTCTGTCAAGCCTGGGCAGAGAAGAGAGAAGGGACTGTCCAGCTTTGATACTTTCTTTGATGAGCCATTCAAAGCAAAGCTATATTCAGGTGGATCCAAGTTCTGCTTTAGCCTTTCCACAAGACAAGCAGTGTTCTGAGCTCCTGGCAAAAATGCGGAATTTCCTGCAGACCAGTATGTTGCTGGCTGAATGCTGAGCTGTCATTCCATGGTTGAGAAAGTCTGGGTGTTGGAGGTCAGACAGGAACCTGGGATCAGTGGATTCATAAATTATTTTTTGACTAATTTACATCAGTGGATATAACTTGGGCCATCTTTGCAGAAGGCTTTCCAGCAAAAGTATACCTGTATTCTTTCATTCTGAAAAGTTGTTCTTAGTATGTGGAGCATGGTACCTCACAACTCAGAACTTGTAAGTCAGAGGCAAAGATGATAGATCAAGATAGCAAAGGCACAAAATTCATGTTTAATCATACCTTAATTTCTTCAGTTTTCCAGCCAGGGATGCATATTCCCAGCCATTTACTCTTTCTGGGAGCTCTAATTCACTTTTACAAAAAACAAGACATCTCTGCCAGCCATTTTTTCTGAAAGCAAAAACTGTAGTTAAACCTCATGAACACTCTTGTTTTTTCTAGCCTGTCAGATACATCCTAGTTAGCCTATTCTATATATAGAATGTATTCTATTCTATTCTATTCAGTTCTATATATAGAACTCTCCATTCTTTTCTGAATATGTAAGATTCAAAAAGCTTCTATCATTGCAACTACTTCTTTTCTCCCTAGTTCTTTTAATGAAACACACACATTTACTTCCAATGACCTTCAGTAATCCTGATATTGCATCTTCCAGAAACTGAGGGATACTTCTGAGGTTTTCTCTTTTTCTTCACATTTTGTTGTTATCCCCTCTCCCATATTTGCCTGTTGCTCTAGAGAGATTTATATCTTCCCTTGGCCTCTACATATTTATATTAAAGGCATGTTCTGTCTGTGAGCCTGGTGATGTTGTACTTTCTTTGGGACTAATGCTGAGTTCCTGAATCCTTCATGATTCACAGCAGTGGGAATCTCAAAAACTTGGTAGTGAATGTTCCCTGTCTCACTTCTTAAATCCCTCTTTATAAGGGAGTTAGCAGAAATTACCTGAGAAGCTATAGCTTCTTCCCACTCAGGAACAAAAATGCACTTTATATGATGTATAAAAATTTTGCATGATCTCCAGTGTCATAGACACTTTGCATCTAAGAAGTAGGGTTTTGGCCATTTCTTGCCACTGTGGGTTTTCTCAGGAGAAATTATTCCTTACCTGTGCTGAAGTGAGGCTGAGCCCTGTGCTGGAGATATTACAATTTCAGTGACTTGTCAAGGAATTGCAGGTGATATGGACCTTTTTGGTTTTTTAATTACCTTCCATAATTTTTACGTTTTTCTTTGAATTTTTTTTCAAAGTCAATACATCAGTTAGCAAATAAATTTGAACAAATTTATTATCCTTCCATATTCTTTTATGTTTTGACACCAATTATCCTTTGATGCATATTTTTAGCTTTTACTCCTCACGACCTTTTCTTCTTTTTATGGAAGGTTTATTTTGATTTTACTTGTTCTTCATTTGATTTTATTGACATTTTGCCCTTTCACCTTACTGCTAGGATGGGACACCGTTAGACACTTCCATGGACCCTGTTGAGGCAGTTCCATAGGATACTGCTGCTTTGATCAGTGCCCCAAAATGCATGCCTTTTGCACAGAGACAGCACAGGATTTTTAGTTTGATTATTGTCTGTCATGCCAAACCTGTTAAAAGCTTTTTTTTCCAGTAGTAATCAGACATTAAGTCCTGGAGAGAGAAACCGTTTTGGAGATTTGATGGGAAATGAAACAGATCGTGGAGACTGTGGGAATTAATACTAAGATTATGCTGTGTAAGAACTCTGAGACAAGGCAAAATCATTTCAGTGCATTTGGGCTACATCTTCTTCTCTAATCACACATGTTAGAATTTATTACTCATTCCAGGATGAAGATTTTTATTCAGAGTAACTTTTCTGTCTCAGGAAACAAAAGATGATTGCAGACTCTCCAAAGGAAGGACGTATCTGGAAGATGTAACTCAGGACCTCTAGTGAGTCTCTCGGGAATTGCTTAATGTGTTACTGCCTTTTGAAGAGTAGCTAAATTGACAACCCTTTCATTTTTCAGTTCAGAATGTCTAATTCTTTCAGTCTATTTTCTTTTAAGATTAAAGATGAAAAAAGGGAAAACCAAAACCTACCAAGATAAAGGCAGGTTTGGTCCAGCTTCCCAAGTAAGACCCTGAACTACTGTATTTGGGGAAGAATAGATGGAGAAAAGTGGAGGAATACAGTTATAAAAGGGGCCACTCACAGATAAACAGGATGCTGGTGAGTGTGCTTGTCTGGCTATGCTTTGTGCTGGCTTAGCTCAGTGTATCCATGTCTTACTAAGTTCCATTTCGAAGTATTTACCTGAGGGAGGAACTGTCTGTTCTGTGTGCATGTGTTTTGTGTCTGGACATCTAAAGGCTAGGAACTGGAGTCAGACCACAGGCACCAGCAGCTGGAGAGACCAAAGTGAGTGAACTTAAGCAGCAGACACTGGAATAGGGCCCAGGCAAGAGAGGCCATGTGTTCACCATGCTGGCAGCTGGGTGAGGGAGGGTGTGTGAGTGTGTGATCACTGGCGGACGTGAAGCCAGACTATCTGCCAAGTAAGTGAGGTGCCCTGGGCTCCAGGTGTGTGTCTCTAATGGCAAGAACAATGAGAGGTGGCAACTAGAGGGAGCAGGGGAGTCCCAGGCATTTACTGGAGAGGGAGATGTGTGAGAGGTGTGTGTGGACATAAAGGCAATTGAAGTGGGGCTGCAGGACCTGGGGGCTCAGAGGTCCAAGGGCCAGCACATGTGCTGACTGGGATCCAGTGACAGCCACTGGACTCAGTGTCTAAGCATGGAAACCTGTGGAAAGCTTGCTAACTGTACATGTGTATACATGTATTTCCCACTACTGAACCCTTGTCTAGAACCCTTATTTCCCACTACGGACCCCAGACAAAGAGAGACAAAAGATGAGGCCCTCGGTGCTGTTTCTGTGGGTGCATCTGTGTTGATCGGCGTGTTCAGCTGCGTATACATGTGTGTGTGCTTGGTGTTTATCTGTATGTCAACTGGGGACACGTTCTCATTCTTACTACCAGCTGGGCCAGGGGGCCTGGAGCTGTGGCAGCCCCCCCTCTGTCAGCCCAGCCTAACAGTGAACCTTGGGGAAAACGGTGAGATCTCCTCCCTAAGGGTAAAAGAGACTGTAGAAGAGTTATGACAATGAGGAAAGGGCTGAGGTACGCTGCCCACATGGAAGAGAACCAAAGGAATAAGGAAAAGATTCCTACTGAAGAGTGTTTAACATAAACTGGGAACAGTAAATACTGGCTTAGCAGAGGTTTGTGCTGGATTTGGAAACTAATGTAATGAAACAAGCATCGGGCAAAGGTGGGCTTCCCTGTCCCAAATGATAGAGAAAAATGCCTGTTGCAACGCAAGGAAGGCACTGACAACCCATTTTCAGACCTACATGTAGGCTTAGTGCATAAAGTCTGGGCTAGGAGTGTATCCAAGTCAGTGGTGGCTGTGAACATCAGATGGCTCTTTAGTCTTAGGGGATTTAAGGCATCTCAGGCCGGTTCCTTTCAGTAGTCTACACTAGTACAGGAAGTTTCTCCAGGGCCAAATCTTTACAGACAATTCTTAGAGAAATCGTTCCTCCTCAGGCTTGTCACCCCTTGCTCATTCAGACCCATGCTGCTCCTTTCACAACTCTCATCCCCAACCAGTCCAGTCTAATTCTATTTCTAATGAAAGCAGCTTATCTGCTTGTTTGGTGAAAGTTCCTCTTCCTCTTCCATTCTATTTCACTGTGCCAGCCTTGCTGACTGCCACCTCTAAACTTCTTCGCAAGTTTTTCAGACCATCTGACTTTCCACGTCACCACCTTTACACTTTTCCCAGTCCTTCTTTGTCTTCCTTTTTGTTTCCCTAACTCTCCATCCCATATTCTTATAGCAAAGAGCCAGCTTCTAGGTTTGGAGATGTTAAAATTTCCCAGCAGTGGCCCAGTTCACATAGGTTTGGGGTACACAGACCCTCCAGGGAAGGTTCTTCAGGCTGCTCTCTTGCAGATCATGTACTGGATGAGATGGATTAAATAAATCCTTTCAAATCTGATCTCCCCCATCCGCCATGTCCTTTCAAGGCCCTTTCTTTCTGGTCCAGGCATTTGCTGAAGATTACTGGGATACAGTCTGTTTCCCACCTCAAAGGCTGAGGCTTTCTAACCACATATGGCTCCATGTGGGACCCCTGTTCTTAGGATTTTCCTACCCTTCTCCCTAGTACCATGCTCTTTTCTTACTATTTATTCCCTCAGTGCCTCTGGCCACAGTCATCCAGAATCCCTTCCCAGTTCCTGAGCTCAGGCACTCTGAAAGAAGTCATAACTTTCCTTCTTCGCCCCCCAAAAATTGACAAAAACCAGAACCGCTGCAGGATAGTGAAGAAATCAGAGAGTACATGAAGGCTCTGCAGAATTGGACACTGTTGGACACTGGATGTTACAGCAAAATATAAGAAACCCCATGTGGAATATTTTTTGACAGTACTAGAACAGTGTTCTCCAAAAATGTTTCATTGTACACCCCTATCAGTAAAGTATTTTTAAACATGTACACCCAGTAGATGTACATTTAGTAGCTGATAATTATACATGTATAACACTAAAGCTCTAATGCTTCCACACCACACCTCAGCGCATCATCTTGCACAGCCCCAAGGGGGCATGCACCCCACTTCGAAGACTCCTGCACAGGAACATCGTAAGCCAGCAGCGTGTCTCTGAATATCAATTACAGATGCAAAGACTAGAAGATGCACAACCGTTCACCAAACACTCTCCTGGCCTCCCAGCAACTGAGGAGTTGATGTTCCCCATCCTAGGTGTGCCTGTCCAGAAACACCTCACTGGCAGGAGACACTTGGGAAGAGGGTAGTACTGGTGCCTCCATCATGAAGCTCTGTGAGATCACAAAAGCACAGAATATTCTGAGTTGGAAGGGACCCACAAGGATCATCAAGCCCAACTCATAAGTGAATGGCTCATACAGGGATCAAACCCATGACTGAGATGCAAAAGGACTAAGCTCAGAAACTTCATGTTTTATGCTCATGGGAAGCTTTACCTCTGTCAGGCCATGGTCTTACCAGGTTTCTCTTTCCCAGGATCTTGCATCACTCTGGACAAATGTATTTCCTTTATCTGTAATGATACAGCTGACCAAAATACTTGAACTAGGAACATGGAGTTCTAGAAATACAGGCTGCCATTGCTTGTCCATTGATAATACCTAACACAGCTGCCCTTCAGTGACCAGCCCTCCCCCTTCCTGTGTCCCTGGAGCCACCAGCTTTCTACTGCAGCATCACTGCCTGAAATGAGAAACTTGTTTGCAGCAATGGATATATACTTGAGTATATTCTTTGAAGGAACCTGTAAAAAGCCTTTCAATGGGTCTGTGGAATGTTTGGCAGCATTGAGCAGAAGGAGTTATTCATGTTTCAGACAGGGATTTGTCCTCCTAAAGAAAGAAAGAAAGGAGGGTCATCAGAGGTGTTCCAATTTCAACTGTAATTCAGAGGGGTCTGTTCATCCTTCACAGTTCTCATGGAAAGGCCTGAAGGGCTGCTCTGAGACTGTCTGCTGGATGACCTCTGAATCATGAGTCAGAAATACCATTTGCCTTCATTTGATATCAGTTTGCCCCATGAGCAGGGCACACACCCTGGAGTTCTGGGCTTCCTGGGAGCCTCTAGAAGGAGTGTCAGAGAGGCTGTTAGGAGAATGAGAGGGACTTGGGTGAGGTATGTTCACTAGATACCTGTCATCAAGGACTTAGGAACACAAGAGCCACCGGAGCTATGATCCAGATCTTTGGCTGTGAGCTTTAGCAGTAGCCAGGGAAGAGATCAGGAGTCTTCTCTTGCCGATTTAAGCACATAGCATAGGGAACCTCCGAGGTCATGTTCTTGGGGACTATCAGCCAGCCCTCTATGATGCACTTCCTGCTGTTAAGAATAATTTATAAGATTAAGATTAGAGTAGATTAAGTAAATCACAAAGAAAAACAATAAAAAAGTACCAAGATAAAGGCAAGTAAGCTTCCTGATTCAAATGCTCACTTCCTAATGCACCTGAAATTTGTGTGGATATTAAACCAAATGTGAAAACCCATAAAAAGAAGGAAAGGGAAGCAGTTGTAGCCTAAGGGTTACCTAGTAGGATATTAGAGAGCTATAGATCAGGAAAAATATTGTTGTAAAATATCAGTCTGTTTCTACGCCAATGGCATGTTTTGGACAAA